>CM024613.1:59554166-59660605 GCA_014182575.1 Eucalyptus decipiens | reverse complement strand
AACATAATTAAACCATTTAAAATAGTTTGAATGAGTGTTGTGATGTCCAATTTATACGTAATAGGCACTTTACCAATATAAAACCAGCAGAACTGAATATGTCAGAGAGTAGGTATGGATAAAACAAGACCAAAAACAAATTTAGGATGTCAAAATACCACGGTTTTTTTTTTTTTTTTTTGAACAGAAATACCACGGTTGGAAAACACCAAAAACCAATCAGAAAACGATCGAACCGGTTAGAAATGTGACAAAACCTGTCTGGTCGATCTTATATGAACTGGTCAACGGTAAAAAATCAGAGATGACGTGGCACTAATTTAGTGGACGGCGTTAGTAGTGTGAAGAACTGTTGGTGCTTGCAGTTGAGTATCTCAGTCGAGGCGCGTGAGATGGCGACATGTGGAGGTGCGTCCGGTGGTGGTTGGCGACAAAACTTCACCAGCTGCTTCAATGGAGGGGCGGTTAATCGTGGGTTGGCGTTTGCTTTTCGAAATAGGTGGCGGAAGGCGTCCAAATCACCATGAACAGTGGCGAGCTCCCCAAGTTTCAGACCCGGCAGCGCGTGTGGTGGCATTGGTCGTCCGTTGGCGACAAAATTTCAGGATTTGTCTCATTTAAGGGCGGCAGTCTAATTATGGTGCCGTTTTTTTTTCAAATGAGCTGCGGAAGCATGCCAAATAATAGCAACTAAAGGCCTTTGCGGAGAATTAGGAGATACCAAGCCGATGCGACTGGTATAGTGGCAACCATCTTGTAATAGACTCGATGAACGCTCTTTAGATAATAATGGCTCTAATACCAAGTTGAAATTAGTAATTTGAGATAAACGAGAAGAAAGCACAGTATATTCACATTACAAAATGAAGACTACAAGCATTCTCTTATATAGAGAGTGAGAAGGCAATTAAGTTCAATTATAATTAATGTAAATTACAATTAACCTAATCGCAATATATATAACATCTCTTTTCTTTCCATCTTTTCTTTTTTAACTTGAGTGCGGGGGAAGTTGGAGTAACTCCTCCAAGCACGAGAACCAGATGAAGACATAGAAAAACAGCTCACTCTTGATTTTAGTGGATTAGACCACATTAAGTGCCGTTGACTTGTAGTTAGCTCCGGTCGTTTACTATTTAAAGTTGGATTGTTTTTTCCTTTTGTCATAAAAGTTTGACTAATTTAGGAGTGAAAAGAGATGATCCATTTTCTAAGTAACAAAGTTTTTAAGTTTATTATCATCCTGGAGGTTGGATTAGTAATATAAGCTTACTCTTAAGTGATATGGAGTCCCATGAGTCCCGAGTATGTTGCCCCTCCATCATTCATCATCATCATGATGTTTTGGTTGGTTCCTTTGTAATGTAAGTTTGATCACACCGTGGTGTAGGATTACCACAACTCTAGTCCTACTAGCGCAATGGCGTAACTGTAGCAACGAACTCTTTCAAAGCACAAATATTTTATGGTGAATGTGGAACTCCAATGATAATGTTTAGAGGTCAATGTTGAAGCCTGAATTTTTTGTCAATAATTTAGGTAATCTTTAAGTGAAAATAATAAAAGACATATCTAATAAGACATACATAAATAAAAAAAATAAATGATAATAGGGCTTACTTGGGTCTCAGTCTGGTTTGCGCAGCCCACAAAAGCTATCCTCAGACCATTCGCGGCCCAAACCCACCAATATAAAAAGAGCCCATCACGTAAATAAGCCTAGCAACCAGGCTATCATCCGAAATTTGTGTCATTAATATTCTAAAAAAGAAAAAGATAATGATTCAGAAAATATTTTTTTAAAAGTGATTGTTTGTATAGCTTGAATTAATTAGTTAATAGAAAATATTTTTACTATCAATAATAATTATGCATCCACATTTTGTGACCAATGTATTTTTTTTTTTATTTCATTCATTCATCTTTACAAATAATACAAATAATTGATTTAAAATCATTTATTTTTCACAAATAAATGAAAATTAAAGCCCGATGTGTGGCCCAAGTAAGAAAGCACAGGCCTCTCTCTCTTTTTCGCCCCTGTCGCCGATCACGGAAGTCGAAAGAGATGTCACAGCCGAAAAAAAAAAAACACAGAATCCAGAGATTCGTTTGGAGCTTCTTCTACGCGGACGCCGATCTCCTGCGACGCTGCCGCCGCAAGACGTCGCCGTTCGCGGCCAAAGACAGGCTCCGAGGGATGTACATCATTGCTTTGTTTATTGAGCTGAATCCGAGGTTTGCGATATAAGGTTTCGAGTGAGCGTAGAAATGGTGATGGTGGATCTGTTGGTAGGAGTTTAAATGCGTTCCGATGTCATTGCAATTGTCTGGATCGGAATTGACGCTTCGGTTATGACTACGTGTTCTGTTTTTGAACTGATCGCCAAGTGTTCGTTAAAATGCCTGAACGAAATTCGGAATACAATTTCGAGAAGCATTCTTATGCCTTAGTGTTTGGAATGATTGTTGTGAAATATACCTGTTCGACTCATTTACAGCGTCTCTTTTTCCAGTGATTTCAGACTATGGCCAAGATGTCCGCATGCCATGGCTACTTGATTTGTTGTTCAAATCCATCCATGTACGTTGTCTCTGATCCTGATGTTCTGCCATGCATATAGATTCATTTAATCAATTATCTAGATGAGCAAAGCATGTCGACTTACACCACAAGTAACGTATACTCCAAGGGGCCATGAATTCGTTTTGGCATCTAATGAATCATATTCGCTGGATTGAGATTATGCTTGCTGGTTGTGTATTGTCTTGCTCGGCTGATTGGTGTTGTAGTCTTAATTTTCTTAGCTGGCTGTTTATTTGCTGGATTGAGATTATGCTTGCTGGTTGTGTAAATCCCACTCTCTTCCGTAAAGAGTATTAAGAGTCTGACATATTGGAATTAAGCTCCATATTGGCTACACTGATTACTCTTAAGCCCTATCCTATGATATTGGTACAGTGAACAATAATTGTATAAAAAGCATAGTGCATCACATTATTGGTACGAATCTTTACTCAGTTTATTCTATTAGTAGACAATAAAGGTTCGTTTGTTTGAAGGAAATTCGTTCCCTCATAATTGTTATCAGAAATTTTGAGGTTTGGAAGATGGAAAACCAATGGATCTACGGAACAACAAACTTAGATTGTGGGAAAACAACTTCCCATTCTGGCAAGAAGGAGGTCTGATTGTTTCATTGAGACTTCATGATATAAAAAAAAAATACATTTAGTTTTCATTTATTTGATGGTTCAGAGAAAATGATTTCCTTCTTGTCAGAAGAAAAAGTCATTCACTCCGAATTGAAGCTCATTGTTTTCAGATCCAGGAAAAACATTTTCTATAGATAGACTAGTTTTCCATAATCCAAACACCAAAAAGTCAGAAAATGATCTTTTGAAAACAATTTTTCTTCAAATAAATGGACCTTCCATGACACTATCATAGAATAAGGAACTTATGTTTTTTTCCCCACGAAGGTATGCACCCTTCTAGGAATATTGGCAGCGATGAAGAACATTGCTTTATGGGTCATCTTCATTAGATAGTACTTGAGGTGTATTTTAGGACACCCAGTACCGTCATACTTGTTGAACTATGGCACCTTGAAGGTTTAGGGAATTTTCTCACTCTTGAATAGGGAGACAAGTTGTCGACCCCTTACATCTCATGCCCTTACAACAAACACAACCACTCTTCCATTTTGGCAAGGCGTCTAGCACTCTTTTCTTCTAAAAGGAAGACAAGTTCTTCCTTCAGAGAAGGATCAAGGTCCACCATGAGAGGTGTGACTGAAGGGACTTCTCCAGCTATTCCCTTTCCAATAATGTCAATAGTTGACGACTCAAGAGTGCAGACAGAACGGGCATAAATGTAGGGGGTTTTGGATCCCCAGCAGTAGGTAGGACAGCGAAAGTCTTGATTTGCTTGGAAATTTCCGCAAGCATTGCTGTAATTTGGGCCAGCTGGTTCTCCACATTGGTCAATCGAATGTTTGAATCTTAGTTCTTCATATGTGCCCTTAAGCAAGTTCGGATTGGAGATCTTCTTTGGTCATAACTACTACCCAAGGACTTTTCTAATGCTTGTGCGCACAAGGAAAGTTGAACTACCCTGTGTGACCCCTCTTTTTGATTGATTATTCCACAATAACTGAACTGGAATCTCTTCTCGATGTCTTACATAGTTTGCCAAGCTCATCTTGATCACTAATCATTCCTTCAATGAGCGAAGCTGGATGGCTATTCAACTGTCGACTACGTTTAGTGTACGAACTTGGCACTTGATACACCAACAACACAAATAGCACTTTCAATGCACAGGAACACACATTCGAGAACTTGTGAACTGTCCATGTGCGCGCACGGCACACAAAACTTGCGCTTTTCTCCCTTTCTCTTTTCTTTCTTCTGAGCTCTCACGAACGGGAGGACTTGGTCTCTCTTTTCTGGGATGAGGCTGCCCCCTTTTTATCCATGGAGAGTGGCCTTTGAATACTGAACCGAACCTCCCTCCTTTGACTACTGAATCGAAACCTCAAACTCTGACATTTGCCTAATCAACTCAACTGAAGATCCTCCACCTTTTGGTCTCTTACATGTTAGCCGGTTCTTTCCCATCCTTCTTGTTAAATCTACTTAGCGTAAAATTTGCATTTGCCTCTTGGTCCCTTGAAGCTCGGCCATCGGTCTCTTGGAGTTTCTGCCGGTTCTTTCTCTTCTGCATGGTCCACCTTAATGGTCTAATGGTCCATAAGTGAGTTTGACTTATTTACGCTGTCACAGTCAGTGACTTCAGGTGGCAGTGGAAGGCATTGGAGCAGGATGGTTTGGCTCTATTGTCTTGGGGGTTTTCCTTAATCCTCAAGAGTCTTGGTATTGATCTTAAGAAGAGAAATGAGCGGACTCAAGCATATATTCCTTCGGGGGAAGGGTCTTCAAGCCACTGGTAACACGGCTAATCCACATGAGCAAGCAATTTCTATAATCGGCGGAACATGGACCTTTGACGAAGCCGACCCCATGCCTTCATTCTCAATCATTTGTGAGTAGAGCTACATCGCCTTGAGTGACGGAATGGGCTTGGGCTTTGGATGGATGTTGGGGTCGTGTCCATTGCCTTCATAAAATTACTGTCTTAGTTCTCCGCAAAAAGTTCCGAGTTGGATCGCATAACGGGCCAGTTGACAAAAGTTTGTGGTCTCGTCTGGGTCGATGCTCAATGTCGACACGCTATCAAAAAATGTCCCTAATTTCTACACGTGGAGAAATGCGGTAGAGAATGATAATGCTAGACTATGCGAGTCCTTTTTTTTTCTTTTTAAGATTTATGTTGGACTCGTGAAATTCAACTACTCCTCTTTGAGAGGGAGCTTGAAGAGGTTCCTTTCAAAGATGAAAGACACTTGAATTTTGCCAACGGGTTATGCAGTGAAATTCAAATGCAAATGCTATGATAGCTAGCTAGGGACATACCTGTAATTGCCAGCCTTGGATCTCAGCTTTGCTTGAGGCGTTTATAGGCCCCTCTCCTCTTCCCTCTCTAGCAATTCTTTTGTTTATTCGACCTTGGGCTACAAAAGCTCGCTAAATGATGCCATACTTTGGGCTACAAAAGCTCACCATTCAGATAAAATTTCAAGGCTGCATTTGCGCACATAACGAAAAACGGAAGACATCACGAGCTTTTGGTCTCTCACCGTTCAGAGAGTACTCCAAGGCTATAGGTTGCGATCACTTGTGGAAGGTAAGGCTTCGAGAATACAACCCGCAATCACTTGTGGAAACCATGATATAAACTCGCCATATTAAAAGAGATTCTGAGGTTGCCAATGAGCCTTGATGAGACCTAATCATCTGATTTAACATATAGGGGTGTGTCATTCCTAAATTAGTTCAACAAAGAATGGAAAGGACTAGTTCCATCTCTCATTTTGCAGATAAAAGAGTGTGTTTGACCATGGTGACAACACCTCTTACCAAGGAAACACGATGAGGCTATATCATCTACTTCGGCGCAAAATTGTGTATGTCATTCCAAATTGAATCCATTTAGAATATGGAAATAAGATGTCCTAGTTCCTTGGTTGCAGGTGATAAAACGGGGCAAGTGGCCCAGCGGGCATCAACTCTCACCCATGATGTAGTTTGAGGAACCCTACTTGTTTCTTTCGAATGGCAAGAGTTTGCAGACTTTTCACTCTCTTCCCTGGATCACGTTGGGAGGGCTGCGACAAGTTGCGCACGCCATTCATTTCTATGTTTTCAGGTTATTCAGCTAGTAGCTAGTAAAACGAGAGCAATGTCGATGAGAGTTTTGGTAGTTGGATTAGGGATACCATTGGGTGTGAATTATGTATGTCTAATGATATGTATTGGGTTTAATTGAATTTGGAGATGTATATATATCATCTTTGATAGGTTTTAGAAACTCTAATCCCGTAGCCAACTCCCCATTTTATCAAATATATTAGTGTGTATATATTTTGATGGTAGTTTTAAGTTGGTTTTGTTTTAGGCTGCGGCCCTCGGGTAAGAATACAACCATATGATCCCCTATTTTTGTTAGAGTTGGGGTGGGACATTGGCTACAGCGATGGTGGATATTATGGAGGGTGTGACGGCTATGAGATATGTGAAATATGTGGGGGTTGTGATAGAGACAACGAAGCTGGTGATTGTTGCCGTCAAGAGCGTCTTGGGAATTGCAAAGGGCCCGATAAATTTGATGAATTTCACTGAGGTACAGGTTCTTAGTTTTGATGGATATATTACTGCTTGGAAAGTTATTGGTTGGCTTGGAAACCAGATTCAAAAAAATTATTGCAAGGAT
This sequence comes from Eucalyptus decipiens, assembly GCA_014182575.1. NCBI lineage: Eukaryota > Viridiplantae > Streptophyta > Magnoliopsida > Myrtales > Myrtaceae > Eucalyptus > Eucalyptus decipiens. The sequence goes on along the minus strand of CM024613.1, from coordinate 59,653,770 downwards.
ATCCTAGAAATTGAAGGGCAGAGGTTTCTTGCGGTGGGATAAATTGAAGGAGCGATGTTTTAGAGAAGGAAACTCACCTGTCATGACTTGGTAGAAGATGCGTGGGTTGTTATAATGTCGATGTTTGCCCAGGTATAAGGAGGAATATTTGTTCCGTCGGTAAGATCAAAGGTATGTATAGCGGGAAAAGAGCATTGGTGGTTGTATGAGGCTCGTCTTACAGAATTTCCAAGATCATGCATATCTGTGCATGTTTCAGATGTTCTTCCGATTTTCATTTGAAATTGTAGATGATTTTGAACTCGAACATTTGTTTCAAGTTTGTGATGATTTTTGCAATAGCGGAGAGATTGAAACTGATCCAAATCATGAAATCAGGTTTCTCGTGATCAAATAGAAATTATCGAAGGAGGACAGCTGGGAATTTACAGGAAGTTGATTTTGTGATGCCTGAAATGGACGGATCTATCTAACAAATTTGGCTGGAGTCTTTGCTCAAAGGAAGAGCTTTTGATCGATTTCGTTGATGTGATTCCGAGAGATTTGCTTTATGATCATATAAACCTGGATTTTGAAAATTGAACACAGTAAAAATGAGTAAACATGAGTTGGAACTTGAAAATACGCATGAAGCATAACAGAGAAAAACTCTCAATTTTCTATTAATTCAATGGATAAACTGATTACAAAAGAGTCATATGACTATAAATGGTCTGAATTTCCTAATGATTCACTAATAAAAGGTTATTGGAAAGCTATTAAAAGAAGTAAACAAAATCTGTTAAAATATTGTCTGGAATTTAATTACCCAGATCACGAAAAAACATTAACCATACAGGGCAACTTGGGCTTGCTTTGAAGATTGTCGCATCTGAAGATGTGAAGTTCCGGAGACGAGAAACACAGGAGATACTTGGAGAAATCTATCTTTGGTTTCTGATTGTCAAAGACGACAATAATCTTTTAAAGTTCCGGGGACGATGACGATGGTGATGACGATGGCGATGACAGCGATGAGAAAGGATATCCAACGTAGTAATCCCTGACAAAATCTTTGGAAGTTCCAATCCTCTAGATTATTTGGTAACTCCGTAGTCGCAGTGTCAGATAAATGCAGGGATTGCGGTGAGCTGGGCCTCCGTTCCCCAAGCATTTTAATGGACTCCGGTAGGGCACCAGCTTTATCGCTTTCGATAGAAAGATATTTGAGAGACTTTAAGCGCCTGATCGAATCGGATATTTCAGTCAGCTTTTCACAATTGCGAGCACTGAGAAATTTGAGCTTCCTCATGGATGCTTTTCGGACATTAATCCGAGAAATGATAGTTCCATCGATCATCAGCTCTTTCAAGTCACTCATGAGACCCAAATCTGGCAATACAGAGAGGAGACTGCATCCCTTCACGTTCAAAGAAACCAACTTCTCCAGATTACGAATTGATGGATCAATAACTGCTAAGTTAAAGCAACCTTCCAGAATGAGTCTTTCTAGCCCCAATGAAGCAGGAAATCTTGGAGTGGAACTCAAATAGACACAACCAGTTAGTTTCAAAACTTTCAGTTTTCTTGCCTGCAAGATAAATAGGACGTGTTAGTAAATGTTGAGTTCCTGAGAAATACATAGTCAAAAGGAAAAATGCATGAAGATAGTGAATTCATTCCGTACCGTCCAAAGCAACGCCCAACCTTCCCACTCTTTGTACACCCGACTACCCGACAAATCAAGAATCACCAAGTCATGCAAATTCAGATTTAGTGCTGTAATGTCAAAATTCGCAGGTGTCCCTTGCCAACCAAGCCACCTTAATCTCAAAAAATGATCCTGAAAGTCTCCTTCAATATCAGCTCGATCCAGCTCGAGGAACCTCAAGTTCTGCAAGCCATCAAATTTATCACGTTGAAAACTGATGATATTTTCTTCAGATCTGTCAGCAAACTTGAGCCCGAGGGCTTCAACGTTCTTGGTACCCTGTCGATCAAGCAAAACAAAATTACCTTAAAAAAAATGGAGCTGTCTCTCAGCATCGCACTTGATGAATAATTGAACGAAAAGGATCAATAACAGAATCAATTGGCATATAAAGAACAGACGTGGCGCAGTGCTCGCAGAAGTTACCTTCCTTTCTTTAATAACATCCAGTGCCTCTTCGTGGTTCCACAGCCTACTGCGCTGGCAAGGTTCTTTCTTGTCTTTGACAATTTCCCTGCCAAAGGCCTTCAGTATTCCCCGCATGCATAGTTCTTTATCCTCTCCGATTTCCACCAAACACTTGGTACGAAGAGATTGAATTGACATATAAGGAGAATACTCACAGTGTTCCCACATGTAATGGGGAATTCTCTCATCCATTCCGTTGAAGAAACATGCTATATCAAGAAATATCTGCTGGGCATTCTCATTTAGGGCGGTATAGCTCTTGAGGAAGGCGTCTCGGACCTGCTCGTCAGGAGCGTCTTTCAACTGAATCAGTTTTTCCCTCCACACCTTTTTGCTTTTTCCGAACAGAAACCCACCTATCTTCTCAAGCGCCAAAGGAAGCCTGTCAGTGGCAGCAACGATATCTGTTGCCAGTATCTCAAAACTCCTGGGGGGAGAATCCGTATTGAAAGCATGCTTACAGAATAACGTCAGAGCTTTTTCTTCTTTCATCGATCCAAGGACGTAATTTTCTGCACCGTTAACTTTTTGAAGAACATCACAACTTCGGGATGTCAGAATGACCCTGCTCCCCGGGCGCAACCAATCAAGCTCTCCGACTAATGCGCTGAGCTGTTCACGATCCTTCACATCGTCAAGGAGAAGAAGGACCTTCATGTGGCGAAACCTTTCCTGAATATGTTTCAGAGCATGGTCACAAAGATCGAACCTTTGGGCATTTCCCTTGTGGAGGTCGGAAATTAGTCTGTTTTGCACAGACAAGATGCCGCGATCTCTACTTTCTTCTTGGATATTCTCAAGAAAGCTACAGTCAAGAAAGCTACAGGCATCGAACAAATGATGGAGTTGATTATATACATATTTGGCCAGAACCGTCTTACCAACCCCAGGGAGGCCATATATTCCTAACACCATTTCACGTGGTTCCCCAATTTCAGCTTGCCCATTGTGGTAGACAACCTCCAGCTTTGCCATTATTTCTTGCACATGAGGATCGACTCCAACTAATTTTTTAGGCAAAATTAGGTCCCTCGTCCGCAGCATCTGCTCAACTTTGTGGACAATGAGCTTTATGAATTCACCATGTGTCCTGCCAAAATGTATATGGAATAAAAGGACATGAAAGGGGAGGATTGAAAGCGGAAGAAAACCTATTTATGCATGATGCAGCCTTTGTCATCATTATAATAACGAATATATTATTGGATATGATTTGAAACTAGTTAATCTTAAAGCCAAAGTAGGTAAGATACATGAGAAAACGTAATCTCAGAACAAAGCACGTCATGGAAATTACTTTTCTTGATTTTCGTCGAGATGGTATCCCGTCAAGTCGCCGATCCGTCGGAGGGCAGACTTACAGGAATTAAGGATACTGTCATCTCTGACACGCTCCTTGTGCGCATTCAAGGCCCTCTCGAAAGGGCCCGTGCAGTAGCGCACATCCGACGGATTGACATAGTAGAAGATGGGTATGATGGTGTGATTCTTCCCGTCCATGCACTCCACCATTTTCTTCAATTCTTTGAGACAGCTCTTGCTGGATGCGTACTTCTCGGAGATGACGGGTATTGATATCTTGGACTGCTCGATCGCCTGGATCAGCTGGCGGTTCATTTCTTTGCCTATCTCCAGCTCTTCCTCATCCCTAAAGACACGAATACCAACATCAGTCAAGCTGGTGTACAGGAAATCCGCAAAGTTCCTGCGTGTGTCTGGCCCTCTGAAACTCAGGAATACTTGGTAGTCTGGCCGTGGAGACATCGACGAGGAAGGATTGCTAAAATGACTGATGGCCATTGTTTTGTTTTTTTTTTTTTTGGTAAAAATGACCGATGACCATTGTTTGTGCAGCAGATCTCAACAAAAACGTATGATGGCCCTCTGAAACTCAGGAATTCTTTTCTTTTCCTTTTCTGGGGGTCATAGACGCGCACATACTTTGGATTGGACCATCCTCACACTTTATAGACCAGAGTCGACTCGGTTTTGGGAGAGAAAATCGACTGTTGACTGGTCGGTGGCAGTGGCGCTTTAGGATTAGTTTCCGAACATGTCTTTCCCTCTTCTTGTTACCCATGTTTTTATTTTGTTTGGATTTTTTTCTTCCAAATGAGGAAACGATTTATGAAAAAAGAACAATAAAGTCCATAAACCTACTCATTTTTTTATTTGTGAGAAAAAAGAGATAATTACCAAATCAATTTTAAATGTATTTTACAGATACCAATTCAATTATAGACTTTTTAATTTTATCAATATAATCCTAAATATTTACTTGAAATTCCAATGTAATCATTTCAACTAATTGCTAATAGAAAATTCTAATGTGGTGTCTAGTCACTGCTAGTGGTCTTACGCGTTACGCTAATAAATTTGATGAATTTGATGCACGAATTCTTAGTTTGATGCATATTCTGTTGCATGGGAGTTTTTGGTTGGCTTGAAAAACTAGATAGTTATGGATAAGTGTACCGAAGATACTAAGACCTATCATGAATATACAATTGAATTCTAAAGTTTTCAAAAATTGCAATCAAATTGTAAAATAAGTAAAATTTGTGTAACCAAATGATATCGCTTTTTCTTGTTACTTTCTTGAAACGCATGAAGTTGACATAATACCCATTAAGCGTCACATTGGGAAAATACTGGAAAATATATAAAAGAAAAGAAGAAAGAAAAAGAGAATTCAAAAAGAAAAAAAAATAAAAAGCCAACATTTAAATTTAATTAAAAAAGAAAATAATAATAAAAACTCCCACCACCAAGGCTGAATGGGCGAGTTCAATGAAGCTCGAGGGACCCTCATTCTGAGCTTGACCAAGCTCGAGAAGCCATGGTCACAATCTCTAAACTCTAAATCTCTTTTGCTACACGAGCTTAGTGAAGCTCGAGCGGCGGCCATGGCAGCTCTGTCTCCATCCCTCTGTTACTTCGCCCCTCTGTATCTCCCCAAATTCACAAATGCTGTGACAGAGGTAATCCAGTTTTCAGAGAAGCTGATTCGATCGCTACCAACCCCAAAAATAGAGGTGTATCAGGCTTTATCCATTTCTCCCTCCTTCATCCTCATTAATCAATCGACAAGTTGGGGGAGGATTCCAAAGAGAAGCCCGTGATCGACATCTCTGAAGCCAAGCCTGATCGCTTTAATACCAAATCAAATCTGCAGACAGAGTTACTGTTTGAGGAAGAAAACGAAGAAGATGAAGATTTTGACTTCCAATTCACTTGCTTCATCATGGGTTGGTTTGCCAGTCTCGGCCGATGATGTCTTCAACAACGGCTAGATCCACCCGGTTTTCTCTCTCTTCAAACGAGACCTCATCTTTCCCAAAATCCGAGCCGTTAATGGAAGCAAGGGTCGTTCTCGGGCTAGATGAGTCATAGGGGACTTATTGCAACTAAACGGCCCGAATCATGGAGGAGATGTTATCGATAATGTAATTCTTTATTGTGGAAATTCGAAAACTGGGAATCTTTGGTGTTCATTATTTTCCATAACAATACTACTAAAAATAATTGTTGCAAAAACTAAAGAGACGAAGAAATCCGATTTCTCTCTTGATTCACTTTTCTTTTTGTTTAGAGACCCACTTTTCTGTAATGTGTTTTATTTGACAAAGGATAGAATACGATGTACTTTCTCATGGGTGAAAAGATGACAAGACTCCATTTATATAGACAATCAATACGTGCCTTTCATCAAAGGGCATTCTATCTTCATAATTCGCACCTCTTTGAAAGAATTATAAATTCCTCATAAAAATTACACCTTTTAATGACTGTTGTAACTTCTTATAACTAATATTTCTTTCATAGCATTTAAATAATTATTAAATCATTAATTAATAATATCATATAGGCCCCAATAATTCTTACAAGTGATGCCACCTTCGCTAGGGAGTAGTCGGAAGGGCAACAGGATCGGATCCTCGAAATTGCGGCTGTTTCGAGACCTCTTGCCGCGAGCAAAGCAGTGGCAGGGACTCCCTCATTCTAAGCCCTCCTTCTTGAGCTTTGTCGAGCTCGGCCAATCGATATGACTGCTGATAAATATTCTCTTTTCTTTTTTGAATTTTGTATATATATTTTTTTAAACTTTAAGCTCTTTCTGATGTGGCGCCCGCCAAACTCCACATCGCTGCCATGTGTTTTAAAACGGTATTAAATTATATTGGCTAAATTGGACAAAGTAAAAGAGGGACTTAATTGCACAAATTGGATAGGTTTTATAACTTGATTGCACATTTTATAAGTTTTAAGACTTAAATATATTTTCACGACAGATTTAGGACATTTGATGTATTTATGCCTATTTTTTATGACGTCGATATCTTAGAAACTAGAAGAGTGAAATTGGTGAAGAATAAACTGAAGGCACAGCTTTGTTACAGTGGGGTAAATCGAAGGAGCAACGTTTGAGAGAAGGAAAATTACACGTCATCACTTGATCGAAGATATGTTACGTAGGTTGTTAAAATGTTGATTTTTGCCTAGGGATAACGAGGAATATTTGTTCGATCGGCAAACAATGGTATGTACACTTGGAAAAGAGCATCGTTGGTTACACGAGGCTCGTTTTACAGAATTTTCAAAGTCAACCCGTCAAAAGCTGATGGTCGTGATTTACGAGCCTCTACACCAAGATATTGAGATCTTACAATTTTCATTTGAAATGGTAGATGATTTTAACTTAAACATTCATTTCAATTTAGTGATGATTTCTGCAATAGCAGAGAGTTGAAACTGATCAACAAATAATCATGAAATGATGTTTCTCCTGGTAAAATAGAGGTTGTTGAAGAAGGAATGCTAGGTTTTTTTTTTTATTGGAAGTTGACTTTGTGATGTCTGGAATTGACGATCCATCTCTTCATTTGGAAAAATTATTCAAAAAGTCATAAATTTATTGTACTTTTGTCAATTCAATTCTAGATTTTTTATTTTTATTTTTCCAATAGAGTTCAATAGGCTAATTTTGGTCAAAATTCGCTACTGTGGACATTGAGCGTGCTTGGCAACAATATTTCAATATTTGTATAGCTTTTTTATTTTTTATTTTTGAATTTTTTCCTTTACTTTTTTCCCTCTTTTTTTTTTCTTTGTCGGCAAGAGTCCTTGACTGCTATCGACTGTGCATGCCTCGATGGAAGCAAAGGCCCTTGACCATGGTTGGCAAGGCCATGATGGCCTCACTCAAACCTACACGGCTCCACCACCCATGACTCTCGCTGGCAAAAAAAAAAAACAAAGAAAAAAAGCTAAAAAGAAAAGGAATATAAAAATTTAAAAATTCAAAATTCAAAAAATACTAAAATATAATTAAAAGTTGTCAATTGTCGTGTTAGCCTTGACACTTAGAATGGTCGATGTCGAATTCCAACCAAAATTGATTGAATGAACTCAATTGGTTAAATTGAAAAGTTGAAGACTGAATTGACAAAAGTGTAATAGATTTAGTACATTTTGAACAATTTTGCCGTCAAATTTGATTGGAATCTTTTCTCAAAGCAAGAACTGTTGATTGATTAGGTAGATGCAATTCCAAATTTTGAGAGTATTACAAGACATTTGTTTTATGATAAGAAAATCCAGCACTCGAGTCACAACTCGTAACATGCATGAAGCACAACTGAGAAAAACTCCCAATTTTCTATTAATTCAAAGGTTAAGCCCATTACAAAAGAGTACCACACGAATATAAACCCTGATGATTCAGCAATAAAATATAATTAGAAAGCTATTGGTGAAACATAAAATCTAATTCTGCTGTCCGGAACCATATCATCCCTTTCAACATCCGGAGATGTGGATTTCTCGGAGACGAGAGAGGCGGGAAATACTTGGAGGTAGTTGGCCGGAAATCCGAGTGTTGGACAGTTTCAAAATTGCCAAAGACGACAATCTTCCAATGTTGTCGGGGATTTTCCCCTCTAAGCTCCGGCATGACGTGAAATCTATCTCTTCCAGCTTCTCCAAATTTAGTATATCTCCAGGAAACTCCCGTATGGAAGTACCTCTCATCCTGAGCACTTTCATATCTTTCAAATTCTTGACTGAAGGTAACTCTCGAATCAGAGTGTCAGATAAATCCAAGAATTGCAGTGACCTGAGCTTTCCTATATCATCTGGAAGATTGGATAGCCCCTTGCACTTCTTCAGAGACAGTGTCTTCAATTTCTCGAGCGATCCGATGGACTCCCCGAGGGTAACAATTCCAGTGTTGTCTAGAGCGAGATACTTGAGAGACTTCAAGTACGGGAGCTGATCGGATAGGTCGGTCAGTTTTTCACAATCGCAAGCACCGAGAGTTTCGAGCTTCGTCATGGAACCTTTTTGGAATTTAGTCCGTGAAATGGAAGTTCCATCGATCAGCAGCTCCTTCAATTCTCTCATGGGACCCAAATCTGGCAATTCATGAAGTGCCGAGCACCGCTTCACATTCAAAGAAACCAACTTCTCCAGATTACGAATTGATGGATGGATAACTGCTAACTGAAAGCAATCTTCCAGAATAAGTCTTTCCAGCTCCATTGAAGCAGGAAATATTGGAGTGGAAATCAATAGAATACAATGAGTTAGATTCAAAACTTTCAGTTGCCTTGCCTGCAAGATAAATAGGATGTATTATTAAATGTTGAGTTCCTGAGTAATACATAGTCAAAAGGAAAAATGCATGAAGATAGTGAATTCATTCCGTACCAACACAAGCAACTCCCAACCTCTCCAGTCTCCTTCAACCTCACTCCTCGACAAATCAAGAATCACCAAATTTTGGAAATTCAGATTTAGCCATTTAAAGTCAAATGTCGTACTGCACCATTGCCAGTGTAGCCACCTTAAGCTCGAAAGACGATCCCCAAAGTCTCCCTGAATATTAGCGTCATCCAGCCTGAGGAACATCAAGTTCTGTAAACCATCAAATTGATCACATTCAAAACTGATATTGGATGCGTCATCAAACTCGAGCCCGAGGGCTTTGACATTCTTTGTACCCTGTCAATCAAGCAAAGCAAAATTAACTTAGAAAAATGGAGCTGTTTTTAGCATCGCACTTGACAATAATTGAACGAGAAGGATCATTAACTGCATCAATTGGCATCAAAAGAAGAAAAGATGTGGCGCAGTGCTTGCAGAACTTACCTCCCTTTGTCGTAGTACATCCAGTGCTTCTCTGTGGTTCCATAGCCTACTGCGTCTGCAAGGTTCATTCCGGTTTTCATTCTTGACAATTTCCCGGCCAAAGTTCTTCAGTGTATTAAGCATGAGTAGTTTTTTATCCTCTCCGATTTTTATCAAAGACCTGGCAATAAGAGCTTGAATCGATCTAGAAGGAGAATACTTACAGTCATCCCACATATAATAGGGGATTCTCTTGTCCATTCCAACGAAGAAGCATGCTATATCAAGAAATATCTGCCGTTCTTCCTCATTTAGGTTGTTATAGCTCTTCTCCAAGGCTGCTTGGACTCTCTTATGGGGAGCTACTTTCAATGCATTAAATGTTTGCCTCCACGCTTTCTTTGATTTTACAAGAAACAGAGATGAACCTATCACCTCGAGCGCTAAAGGAAGCCCCTCAGTAGCAGTAACGATCTTTTTTGACAGCTCCATGAATTTTTCTGGGGGAGAATCCGTTCCAAAAGCATGCCTACAGAACAATTTCAAAGCTTCATCTTCTTTCATCCGTTCAAGGACAGAAATTTCTGCGCCGTTGATGCTTCTAAGAACGTCTTGTGTTTGGGATGTTACAATGACCCTGCTTCCCAAGCCTAGCCAATCAAGCTCTCCAACTAGTGCGCTGAGCTGTTCATGATCATTCACATCGTCAAGGAGAACAAGGACCTTCATGGTGCGAAACTTCCTCTGAATATGATCAAGAGCTTCCCCAGAAGAACCAAACTTGTTGGCATTTCCTTTATCAAGGTCGGAAATTAGCTTGTTTTGTAAAGACAAGAAGCCGTGATGTTTTATTTCGGCTTGGATCTCCCCAAGAAAGCTACAGGCATCAAACAGATGATAAAGTTGATTATAAACATATTTGGCCAGAACCGTCTTACCCACCCCGGGGATCCCATACATTCCTAAAACCGTCACGCTTGTGTCCTCAATTTTAACCGCTCGCCCTTTGTTGTAGTCAACCTTCAGCTTTGCCATTATGCTGTGCACATGACAGTCGATTCTGACAAACTGTTTCGTCACGATAAGTTCTTGCTTCTTCAGCTTCTGCTGAACTTGGTGGACAATTTGCTTTACGACTTCGCCATGAGATCTGCCAAATGTATATGGAATAAAAGGGACATAAAAGAGGATGATTGAGAGCGGAAGAAAACCTATTTTTGCATGATGCTGCCGTTGTCACTGTTATAATAGCGAACGTGTGATTGGATATCGCTTAAAACTAGTTAATTTTAACGCAAAGATATATGAGAAAAGTAATCTCGGGCCAGAGCGGGTCATGAAAATTACCCTTCATTTTTTTCATGGAGGTGGTGTCCTTCCAACTTTCCGATCCGACGGAGAGTGTCATCTCTGTCGTGCTTCTCCTGCTCACCCAAGGCCCCCGCGAAAGGGCCGCTGCAGTCGTGTACATCCGACGGGTCGACATAATAGAAGATGGGGATGATGATGCGATTCTTGTTGTCCATCATGCACTTCACCATTTGATCCAATTCCCGGAGGCAGCTCTTGCTGGACGCGCACTCCTTGGAGATGACGGGTATTGATACCTTGGACTGTTCAATCGCCTGGATCAGCTGGGGGTCGATTTCTTTGCCACTCTCCAGCTCTCCCTTGCTCCTAAACACGCAAATCCCAACATCAGTCAAGCTGGTGTACAGGAAATCCGCGAAGCCACTGTGCATGTCCGGCCCTCTGAAGCTCAGGAACACTTCGTAGTCATGACTAATGTCCATTGTTTGTGTAGCAGATATTGAGAAAACGTGCGAAGGAGCTCGGTCACTACGAACGCGACCGTATTTCGGATGGACAATTCTCACAATTATAGAACAGAGTTGCTTTGGTTTTCTGGTGAGCAAATCGACAGTCGACTGGTCGGTAGCAGTGGCACGATCTTCTCTTTTGGTTGGTTCAATGGTTCTGCTCGGTATCCGGATTCCTTTTTGAAGATTTTTTTCGCTCTTCTTATCTCAGTTGTTTTTTACTTTGTTTCATTTTTTTCCCCAAATGACGAAACTATTTATGAAAAAAAGAACGATAAAGTCCAAAAACCTATTCATTGTTTTATTTGTGAGGGAAAAAAAAAAGACAGCACGTATTGATGATACAACATTAACAATTACTCTATGCTATTAGGGGTGATTAGTCCCCGGACCGGACCATTGGTCCCGTCCAATCTAACTAGTCACTTTTTCTTTTCTACTACTTGATGTCATATGTTATGAAGATAACCAAAAAAAAAAAAAAAACAAGAAAAGCTGGTTTCTCTTTCAAGAAATTAAAAGGAGAAAAAAAGTATGTATAATCGGTCTAGTCTAGTTCCCCCTTAGAACCGGGAACCGGATTGCTCGGACACTAGTTCTATTTTTAGGAATTGGGAACTGGACTAACACTCTCGGAAATCGGACCAGACCAGCTAGTTTGGTCTGGTCCGAGCAATTCCCCGTTTGGTCGATCCATTTTGCACAACCCTATCTACTATCTTCATTCTTTAAAAGAAGATGTCCATGACCGAATAATTTTAACAAAGGACTTATAGTACACCAATGGAATCCAGCACCATTTGAACCAATAAATTGTCATGTATAGGCCAATTAAATTCCATAATGTCTGCAAGCGTGCATGATAAAAAGTTGCCGATACATGTGATTGTGCCATTTTCTCAACCAAAAGCTTAAGTGATAAATTGATGGCTGAAAGCACACAAGTGTCTTATATGCGCCCATCGTGCCGTTCGGCCTTTCATTGGGTAATTTATTATCGTACATTTCGATGACATGGTTATTCCACAGTAAAGATAAGGAAGAATACTTGACACATCTCCGGTAAGTATTCCAAACTTTGAGAGAGCAAAAATTAATTGCTATCTCAACAAATGTCACGTCTTGACTAACAAGGTAACTTTCCTCAGCTGTCTGATGACCAGCTCAGGAACAGAGCTGGATCCTAGTAAGATTGAAGCTATCACTTCTGCAAACGCTGCTAACGCTTCATGAAATTCGAAGTTTTCATAGCCTCGCTTCTTTTTTCTACAGGAGATAGGAAAAAAATTCAATTTCATTGCTACATCAAATACTAAATGCTTAAAGGAGAAAGGCTTCAGAGGAAAGAAAAGGCGCAAAAGGAGCTTTGAGCCCTTAAAGAACATGATCATTGAAGATCCAGTGTCAGCGCCACCAAACTTTGATTTGGCTTTTGAGGTTCATTGTTGTTGGAAAAATTTGGAAAGGGATAAAAATAATATCAAAAGTCTGAGGCATGCAAATATTGTCCTCGAGGATAATTTTACTCCTTAGAATATGAAACTCGTGCAATAGACTGCGGTGGCAACATGAACATCAAAATTATATGTAAAACCCAGCAAAGAAAGAAATGGAAGACGAAGAGAGAATTTCTTATTGAGGTGTCTCTGTAAGATTGTAGTTGGAGGTTCTATCTTTGGCAAATGTGAGAGGGTAGTTAGAAAGCAAATTAAACCAACCGGCATATTTAAAAATCAAGCCATTATAAAACTGTTACAAAGCCTTTTAAAAAATTATTGCATAATAATGGCTTCCCTGGCTGTCATAACTTCTGTCAAAGTCGTTACAAAATAATAATTTTCAAACTCTCAAAACTGTTTGAAACATCTAACAATGGCGATGCTTCAAATGTTGGCATGGTGTTTCGCTCGGTCCAGAAAGCCGCCACATCCTTTTGGGTGAAAAACTGTATGGTCTGTATATATATGTGTCCGTGCTCTCTCAGTCATTGGAGCCACTATTTGCTAATAACAGAATGTGTTTTGCATTCTGACCATAAGCACATGAACTCTCGACAGAACCTTAATCGCTGACATACAGCTTGGAGTGAATTTCCACGATCTTTCTTGTTTCTCCACAAGCATTAATCTTGGGATCTGGCGCTCAAAATCGAGTCAAGGATGCTTTAAGCCCCCAACATACGTTCCTCTCTACTATGCAAATCAACGTTATTGGATTTAAAGTAGTAAAATATATGTATGAAGTGCAAATTTTGGAAGTAAAATTCCTAAAATTTCACATTGCACAGTTTCAACGTCGGTGGCATGTTTTCGCAAGTTCCTTGCATCAAGCTATTACTTTTTAAGCCCATGTTGGTGGGACTGGCGGGGGTCATTTCGGTCGTGACAAATCTTTGGCGCTTGCTAGAGAGGACTTTCATTGGCCATAAATGAAAATATAAAGTGGCTCATTGAATGATGCAAAATTTGCCCCATTGCAAAAGGTAGGGGCCAAAGCACTGTTCTTAACTTGCCGTTACCTGTTCCACAAGCGCCTTTGCGAAGATACGAGTATGGACTTTGTAATGAGTTTGCCAAGGACTCAACACAACAAGGATAGTCATAATTGAGGTTCATCATTTTTCTAAAATGGCGCATTATGTACCATATAGTGAGACTCTTGATGCGTCACGTCACTGAGCTTTATTTTTATAAAATTCAGCACCTACATGATAATCCAAATACAATAAGTTCTTATCATGATGTCAACTTAATGAGTTACTTTTTTACATTATAGTGAAAAATGGCGACTCAACTTCCATTTCGTTCTGGTAGCCATCCTTGTACTGACCGACATATAGAGGCTGTTAGCAGAACTTTGAGGGAAAATTGCTGAAAAAAAATCCTAAATCTATTATATTTTGTCAGTTTGGTCTTAAGTCTATTAATTGAGTCAATTGTGTTCTAATTTTTTTCACATTTTGCCAATTGAATCAATCTGACCAATTTTGGTCAGAAATCGTTGATATGGATTCTAACCATCCCATGTGGTACAATCGATGCCGACATGGACAAGCTTTTTAATTTTTCAACATTTTTTGAACTTTTTATTAATTTTTTTTTCTTTCCTTTTTCTTCTTTATTTTATTTTATTCTCTTTCCCTTATTTTCTTCTTTTTAAGTGGGGTCGGCAAGGGTTGCCAAGTTCTCACCAGCCGCTGATTATGATTGAACCTCAAGGATAGTATATTCCAACAAGGGAAAATGATATGGGTAATATTTTGAAACCATTTGGAGTTTCAAGATTATCTCATTCTATTAGAATTTTAAGAATAATATATATTTTCCTGATTGTCAATTTACTTTTTAGATATCTTAGGATTATTTTTCTCTAGATTAAGAAGTCAATGATTTTGTTGCCTATTTGAAATTCATTTTTTTCTAAAGGCGGCGCTATTTCCACTCCAAAGCGCTCCTCTTTTCCAATTAACTTACCAAAATAACCTCCTCTCTCTCTCTCTCTCTCTCTCTCTTCAATTTATTGTTTCGTTTTTTTATTAAGCAAACCCACGAAACTATATTTCTATCATCTATCTTAACGGTTTAACAATACAAACGCTTTATTACACCCAACAAATTATCATTTTTCCATGCATCTTGTTAACTATAATTCATCTTCTCATATTTTTAATCACAAGGAACGTTCATATATGATGGCTTATGAATACACAATCAATTGTCTTTTCTTTCTTTTTTTATCACATAGTGTGAGCAAAACCATATTTCAAAGTTGAAAATTAAACTTCAATTTAATTATCTGGCCGTTTTGATCAAAAAATGGAAAAGAAAAATTGATCAAGATATGGAAAATGTTAATTTGTTAGAAGCATGGTAACGTCAAAACATATTTATATTTAGATCATTAACAAAAAGTAAGCGCATAGAGGAAAATAAAAAAGAAACTTCTTGCTATTCTATTGCTACCATGAAGAAAGTAATTAACATCAAATGTAGATTCAATCTCATAGTAAGTTGATCAAAACTTTAAAATATGATAAAAAATTTTATTTAAAAAAAAATATATGATGCGAGTTTGAAAGTGAATAAGGTATAAATAAAATTTTCATTCATATTAAAATGTGAAAAGCTCAAAAGAAAGCACAAGTCAATGATGTTTAACTTTAGAAACCTACAAACTTATTCCAAAAAATCACCTACGAGGTCAAAATTGGCCAGATAATTAGATTGAAGTTTAATTTTCAACTTTCAAATAAGGTTTCCTCACACTATTTCATAAAAAATAGGTAATTAATTGTGTGTTCATAAGTCGTCATAGTTAAAAACTTCTAACTTTTATGCAAGATGTGTGACTAAAATATGAGAAGATAAATTAAAATTAACGACATTCTCGGCAAAGTGATAACATGATGCAAAAGAAGATAAATATCAAGCAAGTCCCAAATGCGGAGCATTTGTTTAGTTTTTCATCCAAGGTTTATAGATTATTGGAATAGAATTGAACTTATCAAATTAAAACAGTGAATACTATTAGTAAATAATGGATTAATTTTTTAGTGTAAATTCATTCTAGGTTCTTTTTTAATTATTTATTTATTTGCGAATTTGAATCAAATTAATTTGATTAAAATATGATATCAAAGCATACATTTAATATATAACGTGTCGGAATTTTTTTTTTTATATAGAATTGAGGTGTTGGTGTATTGTGTCGTATCATATCGTGTCATGTCGCCTGTCGCCTGTCAGTATCAACGTTACTTAGACTATAAATGCCTAGATGTTGTAAAATATTGCGTTGCGAATATATAATAGAGAAGAGATTTGAAAAGAGAAAGCAAGTGAACACTAGAGATAGTAGAGAAAGCAAGATGAGAGAGTTTTATTTCTAGTATCTCACTGTCGTGTTTCTGTTGTACCTGATAGTTGTTTTGATACATCAAAACTAAACTCCTATTTATAGGAGAACAAGAATGTACTTATCATTAATAACAATGTATCATTCGATACATGTATAGGATAAGGGAGACGAACGTTCATTGTATAGGGAGATGTACTTAGAACATTTGATACACATGTACCATAATAAGTACATTGGATAAGATGAATATAATGAATATTCATTCATGTATTCTATCCATTCATGTATTTCATAACACTCCCCCTTGAATATTCATCATATTCATTACGAATGTGCATCGAATGATACTGCCTCATTAAGAACCTTAAGCCGGAAAAACCCAGTGGGATAAAAACTGGACAAAAGGGAAAAAGAGTGCAGAGCACACATGTTATGATCTCTCCCTTTTATGGATGCATTAATTGCCTCGTTAAAAACTTTAAGCCAAAAAAACCCTATGGGAAAAAACCGGACATAAAGAAAAAAAGAGTGCAATGTATATATAGCCACTCCTGGGACTAATCATTATTGCATCTTGTGAACTAGCCGCATATCAATGCTGCAATGCATAATTCATAATATCTCCCCCTCAATAGAGCCATATAGCCGCTTCTGGGGCTAATTAATCTTACATCTTATGAACTCGCTTCATACCAATGCCATATACTAATTTCTCAAAACTTGATGTTGGCAATGATTTGGTAAAAAGATTTGCAAGATTATTTATGGA
Organism: Eucalyptus decipiens; assembly: GCA_014182575.1. Classification (NCBI taxonomy): domain Eukaryota; kingdom Viridiplantae; phylum Streptophyta; class Magnoliopsida; order Myrtales; family Myrtaceae; genus Eucalyptus; species Eucalyptus decipiens. The sequence goes on along the minus strand of CM024613.1, from coordinate 59,637,038 downwards.
TCAAATCTGTTTAACATCAATTTGTCGACTTTCTTGGAGTTCATGAGTATAGAAAAATTTTGGCGAGATATGCTTGGTCCTATCACCTTCGATATATCCTCCCCTGACTTGTGCAACACAAGCAGCATTATCTTCATAAATTATAGTGGGAGAATTTGTAACCGGTATTAAGCAACAAGAATTATGAATATGTGTTATAACGGATCTTAACCAAACACACTCTCTTCCAGCTTCATATAAAGCAATAATCTCAGAGTGGTTAGAAGATGTAGCTACTAGCGATTATTTCGTAGAACTAGGGGTGATCGGTTCCCGGTTCGGTCCGGTTCCACCTAGGAACCGGGAACCGGACCGGAGCACCGGTTCCCAAAATTGCGAACCGTGGACCGGACCGGACCAAAAAAAATTGACTCTACTTTTTTGCACTAAAGAACTAAAGAGTGATCGCGCTTTTGACCGATCAATCCAATTCGATTCTCGGGCAATTCAACAAAACTAATTACATGTGTCCCGCGTGCAAAATATTCAAACTTCACTTGTGTGATTCACGGGATCTCTTGAAGTCTTAATCCCACATCGAAACTAATAAGGAGATTTTTTCTATAAATAAAAGAGTAACAAAAAGGGTTTTAATGTTCTCTTGGCCACCTAAGAGGTTGCTACCTCAAATTATAATTTTAGTTACAATAAGTTATCATTTTTATATGTTTTATTAATTCTATGTATATAAATTATATATAAAAATTTGGTTCGGTCCGGTCGGTCCGGCCCGGTCCGGTTCCCACCTTGAAACCGGGAACCGGACCGACCGGCCACCGGTTCCAAGATTAGGAAATGGGGACCGGACCGCCGACCGTGGGAACCGCCCAAAACCGACCGGTTCGGTCCGGTCCGTCCGGTTCCCGATTCGGGCGGTTCCCGTTGCACACCCCTACGTAGAACGCTAAGAAATAGCGATGCCGTTATAACAAAATAAATACCCGGTTTGAGAGCGAGTCTTATGTGGATCGGATCTATATCCAGTATCAGCATATCCAACTAAACCAGAGTTAGTGGAATCCTTGGAATAATATAATCCCAAATCTATGGTTCCTCGGAGATAACGGAAAATATGTTTAACTCCATTCCAATGTCTCCGAGTTGGCTCAGAACTAAAACGTGCCAATAAATTTATCACAAAAGCGATATCTGGTTGTGCCAAGTACATCAAAGCCCCAATTGCATTGCGATATGGTACTTCAAGATCAAGTATCTCTTCATCAGATTCTCTAGGACGAAATGGATCCTTTTGGGGATCTAGAGACCTTACAACCATAGGGGTGCTCAATGGGTGAGCTTTGTCCATGTTGAAATGTTTAAGCAATCTTTCAACATATGCTGATTGATGGACGATTATTCCATTTGCTTTATGCTCAAGCTTTAGACCAAGACAAAGTTTGGTTTTACCCAAATCTTTAACTTCAAACTCCCTTTTCAAATATTCAGCAGTTTCAGCTAACTCTTCTGGAGTTCCAATTAAATTTATATCGTCGACATAAACTGCTATAATAGCAAATCCGGTTTCTGATTTCTTAATAAACATGCATGGGCAGATAGGATCATTCTTGTACCTTTCCTTAATTAGGTACTCACTTAGGCGTTAATACCACATGCGACCGGATTGCTTTAACCCGTACAAGGATCTTTGCAATCTTATTGAGAATAAATTACGGGGAGTGCATGCTTTAGGCATTTTGAATCTCTCAGGAATTTTCATATAAATATCAGAGTCTAATGAGCCATATAGATATGCCGTCACAACGTCCATAAGATGCATTTCCAATCTTTCAAAGATTGCTAGGCTAATGAGAAAACGAAATGTAATCATATCCATCACAGGTGAATATGTCTCATTATAATCAATCTCAAGTCTCTGGGAGAATCCTTGGGCAACGAGTCGGGCTTTATACCTGACAACCTCGTTTTTCTCATTTCGTTTTCGGATAAATACCCATTTATATCCAACGGGCTTTACATTATCGGAGATACGAGTTACAAGTCCAAAAACCTCTCATTTAGTTAGGGAAGCTAATTTAGCTTTAATTGTTTCCTCCCACTTAGGCCAATCTTGCCTTTGACCACATTCAATAATAGATTGTGGCTCACAATCATCTTTCATAATTTTATGAGCAACTGAGAATGCAAAAGCATCATCAATGATGATTTCATTTCGATCCCAAATTTCATTACAATATGTAATGGAATTCTCAGTATTCCCGGGGCTAGTGCTCCTTTCATGGGTTTGCGCCTCTTCATGGGTAATAAGCTCTTTGGGAGCAAGCACAACGCCAGGCTTTTCTGGAGTGGATTCCTAATTCTTTCCCCTTCGTTTTCGAGGAACAATATATTTTGATCCTATCGGTATACCACACTTCAAGTGCGCAAGTAAACGTGCAAATGTGACATTGCGCGTAGATAATAGGCAAACATGGGATCATCTACAGGATGCGTCCACTAGTACCATAAAATATCGAAATGATCCACTTGGTGGTTGTATTGGTCCACCAATATCACCTTGAATTCTTTGTAAGAATAAAGGAGATTCAAAATTAACCTTTGTTATAGAAAGTTTGATAATGAACTTTCCTTGTGAGCAAGCCTCACAATTATAATCTTTGGACAGCAATACCTTTATATCCTTTAAATGGTGCCCTTTTGTATTTTGAATTATCCTACGCATCATTGAAGTGCCAGGATAACCAAGGCGATCATGCCACAGTCCAAACTGATCAGGGCTTACCAATCTCCAGGATGTGGTGGCGTAGGTTTCAACATCTTTAATTATGACACAATACAAACCCATAGAAGAAGCTTCTAGCTTCTCATGGATGGTCTTCAGGCCCATCTTATAAGAGGAAATGCCAATATATTCCTTATCTTGCTCATAAATAGTCTCAATATGGTACTCATTACGGCGTACATTTTTGAAACTGAGCAGATTCCTTTTTGATCGAATGCTTAGAAACGCATTCTCAATATGTAGGATTGTGCCATTTGGCAAAATAATTGTAGCATTCCCAAAACCATCAATAATCGGAACAGGACCTGATATTGTATGAATTTGTGCCTTACGCAATGTCATACTCAAGAAAAAGTGTCTACCCCAAAATATAATATGTGTTGTTGCACTATCAAGCAAACAAACATCTTCATTTTTCTCGGTATTTTCCATTTGCATTTATATTGACAACTTCAGGTGTCAAGTATCATAAAAGTTGCATATTAGTTATATAGTCGAATAAAATTTCAAAAATAAATATTATATAAGGTTCATAAAAAAAGAAATAATACATTTAAAGCGAAACAACATAAAATTCAAAGTTCAAATTATCATCCACCAATCTGATTCATCAAAGTAATCAGAGGTCCTCAAAGAAATCAGAGACATCCAATGATGCATTTGCTACTTCAGGAGCAAGAGGAGTCCCACCAACGGAGATATTGTTGGCCTCAACAGTGGTTATGGCAGTAGGATTGATTTCAATGGCATGAGATTCACCACGCTTGCCCGTATTCTTTAAAGATGCCTAGTATAGGTCAACAAAATGTTTTGGCGTACGACAAGTACGTGACCAGTGCCCAGTCATGCCATAGCGATGACAAATATTTTCATTAATCACCTTCTTTAGCTTCTTTTCTTAGCCATGATTCAAGCCAAAGTTTGATTTCCTAGGGCGGTTAAATTTCTTGCCATCCCTTCTAGGATTATGTTTTTGCCTGCGCTTATAGCCTTTAAAATGGCTAGTATTTTTCTCAAAGTTATATGTGCTTCAGGCAATACTTTTGAGTCAGCAGGTCTAAGATCATGATTTTTGAGCAACAATTCATTAGTTTGCTCGGCAGTAAGAAGCACATAAATTAATTCTGAATATGTGGCAAATTGACGTTACCAGTATTGCTGTTGCAATACAATGTTTGAAGCATGAAAGGTGGAAAAAATTTTCTCAAGCAATTCTGCATTAGTGAGTTTGATACCGCATAACTCAAGCCGAGAAATGATATCAAATAAAGCAGAATTATAGTCAGACACTGATTTAAAATCTTGCAGTCTGAGATTTTGCCAATCATATTGTGCTTGAGGGAGGATAACAGTTTTGGTATGAACATACCTATCCTTCAACCTCCTCCACAAGATATGTGGGTCTCGAACGGATAAATATTGAGTCTGCAGGCCCTCATGCAAATGACGGCGAATAAAAATCAGTGCATTTGCTTTATCCTTTCATTTGAGATTCCATCATCTGTAATTGTATTAGCGAGACCTTGCCCTTGGAGGTGCATTTCCATGTCAAGGCACCATGATAGATAATTCTTTCCACTCACTTCCAGGACGTGGAATTTGGGCTTTTCAATATTTGCCATAATCCTTGCAAAAATAAATCCTTAAATTAATTAAAATGATTTCCAAATATCTACCGCTACTTCAGGAGCAGAAAGATAATTTTAGATTTAAAATGGAGGAGTGGATGAAGTATAAGTTGATCAATAAAAAAAATACCCACCTTGCAAAAATTACTTACTCAGTCGATAGATCTTCGTGCTTGCAAAAGTTACTTACTCAATCGGTAAATCCTCCTGCTGATAACGTGTTGTAAAATATCGTGTTGCGAATATATAATAGAGAAGAGATTTGAGAAGAGAAAGCAAGTGAACACTAGAGATAGTAGAGAAAGCAAGATGAGAGAGCTTTATTTCTAGTATCTCACTGTCGTGTTTCTGTTGTATCTGATAGTTGTTTTGATACATCAAAACTAAACTCCTATTTATATGAGAACAAGAATGTACTTATCATTAATATCAATGTATCGAATGATACGTGTACAGGATAAGGGAGACGAACGTTCATTGTATAGGGAGATGTACTTAGAACATTTGATACAAATGTACCATAATAAGTACATTGGATAAGATGAATATAATGAATATTCATTCATGTATTCTATCCATTCATGTATTTCATAACATGCCCTTTATTGAAACATAATAAAGTTATTGAATACAGTTTCATTCTTGGGATCTATGAAGCATGACGATGCTACTTAGACTATAAATACCCAAGCCCTTTTGAAACACAATAGAGTTATTGAATATAGTTTCATTCTTTGGATTTATGAAGTACCGACACTCTCCAAGAGCTCTCATGTTGTGTCGAAGTGTCTGAAATTCTCCAACACTTGAATTTGGAATTTCGACAAGCAAGTTCGAAATTCTGACATGTAATTTTAAAAATTTTAATAAATGAGGGGTCAAAATGTAAATATGAAAAAGAGATAATAATTGAGAAAAAAAAAGAAAAACCTAGTATTCTCTTCTCTTCTGATTCTCTTCTTGTGACACACAATTCCCCTCCAAGTTCATTTTTTTCTCTTCTTTTGTAACACTTTCTGACACGCAAGTCTAGAGTATGGAGTGTTTGTCTTTTTCTTGTTTTTTTTTAATCCAAGTTTTATGGATTATTAGAATGAAATTGAATTTGATAAATTGTAACAATAAATGATATTAACAAATAGTAGCTTAATATTTTTAGTATAAATTCATTCTAGATTTTATTTATTTATTTATTTATTTATTTGTAAATTTGAATCAAATTAATTTAATTAAAATAATTGTAAAATGATAATTTATGATATATAAATATACATTTAATATACAACGTATCTTAATGTGTCAAAATTCTCTATTTTTTAGAAATGATGTGTCAGTTTATTATGTTGTGTCATTTGACATGTTGGCGTCGGTGTCGATGTTGGTATATAAATACCAAGGCCCTTTATTAAAACACAATAGAGTTATTGAATACATTTTCATTCTTGGGATCTATAAAACATCAACACTCTCGGGAAGTCTTTGTGTGGTGTCAAACACACTCTCCGATTATCTCCCACACTCTTCGACACTTGGTCAATACATGTCAGAAAATGTGATGCTCGATCAACTCTCCTAACATTCCAGTCCGGAATTCCAACATGAGAGTTCGGAATTTCGATAAGTAATTCCAACATTCACAGAGTCAATTTTAAAAATTTTCAATAAATGAGCAGTCAAAATATAAATATGAAAATAAATAAATGAATAATAAATGGAAAAAAAAATCTAGTCTTCTCTTCTTTTTCGATTCTCACTTCCCGTGACATATGATTCACCCTCCAAGTTCTTTTTTTCTCTTCTCTGTTGACACGCTCCGACACCGAAGTCTAGAATGTGGAGCGTTTTTTTTTTTCCCTCCAAATGTTATGGATTATTGAAATGAAATGAAATTTATCAAATTAAAATAATTAATGATATTAACAAATAGTGAGTTAATATTTTTAGCATAAATTTATTCCAGGTTCTTTTCTTATTATTTATTTATTTATGAATTTGAATCAAATTAATTTAATTAAAATAATCATAAAAATGATAATTTGTTGTGTATATATAAAAATATACAACGTGTTCCAATGTGTTGAAATTCTCTATTTTTTAGAAATGACGTGTTGTGTTGTGTCATGTCGGTGTCAATGCTACTTAACTTAGGATATGTCCATTGTCATCTTTCCAATTTTGCCACCCCTTTCTAAGATTCAAATTGATTCTATCAGTACTATGGAGGCATCTTTCTCTTCGACCACTTTGGCAACGCCTCATCCGATAGATTCAATAGGGAAGAATTACCAAAGAGTCTTAAATATGTTGCAATTGTGTTAATTCAGTCATAAATATTTTTTTGTCAATTCAATTTAAACCTTTTGTATTTGTGCCAATTCAGTCAATCCGCCACTTTTGCCGAGTCATGCTAACATGGCATTACCAGCATTGACGAGGCATTTTTGAAATGATATTTTAATATTTTTTTTTTTTTTTTTCCTTTTCTTTTCTTTAATTTTTCCCCTTCCCTTAAGGCCGGTGAGGGTCGTTTGGCCAATCCTCATCGGCCACAGGCAAGGGCCAAGAAACCCTTGTTGGCACTGGGCAAGGGTGTCGGGTTCCGTGCTTAGTTTGGGCAAGGGCTACGATGCCCTTGCCTAGCTAGATTCGACAAAGGTGTCGTGGTCCTTGCCTGAAGCCGGAGAAGGCGACCCAACCCTCACTAGCCCTAAGGGAAGGGAGAAAAAATTAAAGAAAAGAAAAGAAAAAGTTATAAAAATTATAAAAATTTCAAAAAAACTATTAAAGTATTATTTTAGAAATGTCACATCATCACTACTAGTGCCACGTTAGCATCCGCCAGCCAAAATTGAATAAATGGACTAAACTGATACAAATGCAAAAAGGTGTAGGACTAAATTGACCAAAAAAAAAATTATGATTGAATTGATACAATTGCAATAACTTTATGACATTTTTGATAACTTTATGACCTTTTTGATCATTTTCTCAATTCAATAGGATTATGCTTTTAGTCTACTCCACCAACTCTTCCTTATTGTCAACTTTAATCATTTCTAGCAATTTATACTTACCCTCCAACACTTTTGTTAATTCTTGGGTTGTTTACACATCTCAATGCTAGGCAATCCAAAATTATTCCTCCCACTCAACTTCTCAATCCCAACTCTAACTCTAGACATAATTGTAAATAAGTTATCAGATAGTAATCAAATTGGCAAAAGCTCCAAATCAACTTTAGAAATTCTAAATTTAGATTACCAATTATTGTCAAAATAATTCAATAGCAAACGGATCTTACAATTCAAGTTTAATGCCAATAGAAGAAATTACCAAAGAGATTATCGAGAATGTTGTAAATTAAGTCGGATCGCAATCAATCGCATAAAAATTATAATTGTCAAAATTGCGCAATATGTGGAATGTAAATAATACAGTAGATGAGAGAAAAGAAGAATGACACATCAGAAATTTTTTACGGGGAAAATCCAAGATGGAAAAAACCACAAGATGCTAATCCAGGAATTCTCCACTATAATCAAATTATTTAACACTTTAACGGTATTTCTCTCACAATAAATCCTCACAATTGTCACGAAACACATCCTCTCTTGAAAAACTTTTAAGAACTCTCGTGTTTACTCATGTTGTTGAAGACTCTTGCGATCTCTCTAGAGTATTTTTTAGTGTTCTTTAAATCTCCATCCAATCCTTCTATTTATAATGGTAAACCTCCACCTAAATTAGAAATCCTGATTAATTGGTAATCACCTCTCAATTAGAAACTTTCCTAATTTATTGAATTCTTCTAATTTAGGCAGTCACCAAAATTATATCATAGTATTCTTCCTAAATAAGGTTAATTCTTATTTAGATTTCTTTCTTTCCAGTGCCCAACATAATAAGACTCCTTCCTATTATGTAATTTTGATGAGCAATCACCTCTCAACTTCTGAACACCTTCTTGCTTTTGGGATTCCACAATTTATAGCCAAAATCTTCGTGAGCATATCCCAAGAATATGCACTAATGGCTTTTCCATTAAGCTTGACTCGTTCACCCCTTGGTATGTGTATGGATGCCTGCAACCAAACACTCTCAAGTGACTATAAGATGAATTCTTACCATTCCATACACTTTGTGGTGTCTCACCCTTGAGTGGAATTGAAGGTGATAGGTTTATCAAATCCACCGCCATCCTCATTGCCTCCCCTTAAAAGAAGTTGGGCAACTTCGCATGGGAGAGAATATGCCTTATCTTCTCACATATTGTTCAATTCATCCTCTTGACAATGCCATTGTGTTGTGGTGTCTTAAGCACTGTTTTCTCTAACCTTATGCCATGAACTCTGTTCCTCAAGTAGCTCTTGGTATTCCTCGCCATTGTAAGCCCTCATGTACTTCAATTTTGTGCTAATCTCCATTTCTAGTTTCACAAGTAAATCCTTGAAGGTATCAAGAACTTGATCATTCGTCTTCAATGTGGTAGCCCACACCTTCCTTGAAAAATCATCTATGAAGTAGGAAGCACTGCCAGTAGTTTTCAAAGCCATAGCACAAACATCAGTATGTAACAAATCAAGCTAATTAACCTTTTTCAATGGTAGAATAGATTTAAAGGCAACCCTATTATTTTTTTCTTTCTATAATGCAGTCTTCCTAGGGGTTTATAGAGTTACCTTTTATTTTTGGGAGTAAATTTTTTTATGTGAGAACCTTCATTCCATTCTCACCCATATGTCCAAGTCTTTTGTGCCAAAGCTCAGTAGATATCCCACTCACCGCATTAACATCTCCACTGCAAAGTTTTACTTATAAAGTGTGAGTGATACATTTTTCACTTCTTCTGCTACCACCAAGCTGCCCTTGGTTAACTTCCACTTCCTTTCACCAAAGTGATTCACATAACGGTCCTCATCTAGCTATCCTATGGAGATAAGGTTAAGGCAAATATCAAGGACATGCTTTACGTATTTCAATATCAGCTTGCTTCTATTATTGGTCTCGATCTCAACGTTTCCTTATACCAATAATCTTTAATGAGCCATCATTACTCATCTTCATGAGATCGAAGTCTCCGGCTATATGTGAAGAGAAAAATTCTCTCGTGAGGATTACATGAAAGGAGGCTTTAGAATCAACTAGCCAAAGGGTGCCTTAGCATGTTAAGTTGATCCTTTCATCAATGTGGATAATCATCACGTCTTCATAAATTATGATAACATTTACAGCCGATGTTTCAAGTTGCTTTTTGATTACCTTCAATCGATAATCTCTAATGAGATGTCTGGTTTTTCCACAATGAAAACAAGCTCTCTTCTCAACCCTTTACCTTGAGCTTGAACAATCTTTAGGTCCACGGCTTTTGCTCCTCTCACGATCTACTTTCTTCTCTTGTTCATTGATAACAAGAGTTCCCTCACCATGATTATACTACCTTTCATCCTTGTGCCTTTGCTCTTCACTCAACAATTTATCATTCACTAATTCCACGGTCAATGCTCCATCGGGTATGGAATTGTGAATAAGCACAACTAAGGTGTCATAGCTTTTTGGCATAAAACTTGTCGGGAAGTACAAATGCAATTTCAAAGTGATCATCTTCTCCATTGCATTGATTTGATTCGCCAGACCTCCCATAGTGCCTATGTGTTTAGAGACACTCGTTCCATTTTTGTACTCTATGCATGACACGTTCTTTATCAGGCTTGCTATGTTTTGAGATGTATTCCTCACTCCAGATTTCTCCACGAGTCATAAACGTTGTCTTCTTGAGTGAAGTTTCCAAAGATGCTTTGATCAAGCTACCTTCTAATAGTGTCAACACATATTTTGTTGAGGATAGTTCACTCATCCTTCTCCTCCTCCTCTTCTTCTTCCACTGCTATTATCGGGGCTCTTGGGGAGTCATCTTCTTCCTTTTCAGCTTTTGCCGATTTAGAAGCTGATGCCGTAAGTCTTTACCATGCCCTTTGGTGGCATTCTTGTCTTGATTGGCCTTTGTAAGCCTTTGATGTAGAAATGATCCTCCATCTTGCACCTCCATATTGCATAATTTGTAGCCGTGAGTATAATCATGTTGACCTTGTCTTTTGACATCTTTTACAACCCGACTCTAATATCACTTGTTGTAAATTATGCTAGATTGTAATCGATTGCAACGGAATTCTAATTGTCAGAATTGCACAATAAGCGGGACGTAAATAAAACAATAGATGAGAGAAAAGAAGAACGACACAACATAATTTTTTATGTGGAAAACCCAAGAGGGGAAAAACCATGGGACGCTAATCCAAGAACTCTCTACTATAATCAAAAGATTACAATTAACACTCCAACAATGTTTCTCACACAATAATTCTCACAACCGTCACAAAACACATCCTCTTGTGAAAAACTCTTAAGAACTCTTGTGTTTACTTACGTCATTAAAGACTCTTGTAATCTTTCTAGAGTATTTGCTTATGCTCTTTAAATCTCCATGCAATCCTTCTCTTTTATAATGGTGGACCTTTACTCCAATTAGGAATCTTGCCTAATTGGTAATCACCTCCCAATTAGAAATTTTCCTGATTTATTGAGTTCCTCTTATTTAGTCAGTCACCAGAATTACATTATGTTATTCTTCCTAAATAAAACAAATTCTTATTTAGATTTCTTCCCTTTTGAGTGTCCTACCATAATAAGACTCCCTTTCTTTTATGTAAATTTGACGAGCAATTTTCGAGATATTCCAAATCGACTCTCGAACATGTTGGGCTGCTCCCAACGCAGAATAATATAAAACACTAGAGATTTACATGATTCAGTCTTAGTGTCAATACGTACTCTCTATTAGAAGAGCCAACAACAAAGAAATCTATTATTAATCCAGAGAATTATAGACTAACAATTACTTAATCATAAAAATGTTTCCTGGTCCTAAATTACACTCAAAGCAAAGTCTCAAGTGTTATTTTGCAATCTCATACTAAGAACTCAGAAAACTCACAAAGAGAAAACTTTAAACACTTTTTTTGTTTGCTCTAATGTGTCATAACTGAGTAGAGTAGAGTTGTTTATATGTTCTTATGCAAATTACCAACTCAAACAAGGAACACTTCATTTTCTTCCTTTTTTTCATGTTTAATTCAAGATTAGGTTCCGCTAAATTTTGGACTCCATTAAATTTGCTTGGACATAAAGTCCAAGTCTGAGGGCATTCAAAATTCGGCCAAGATTTCAACTAGATTGGATTTCGTGGATGGGTTCAACTCAATATATGAATTAACAAAAAATATCAATTATGCACGAGTTAACTGAGATAAAACGTCCTAATTCCTCGCGCATTGGGAATCAATAGCAAGTATAATGGAAAAATTACGTGAAAACCAGATTGCATGGGCTGTACATCCAAAATTATTTGGAGATAAACAATCGATTAATACCTTGAACTGGATTCCACATTTGAATAAATTCAAAGTTCTGATCTTACGCTGCATTTGATTTTTCAGTATTATCAACATTATTATCATTATTACTACTACACTTAATTGTCCTTTGATAAAATAAAACAAAATAAGGAGCCAATTAGGGCGACAGTGATGGATGTAGAAATTGAACTTTGGCAATACAGAGAGAACAAATTTATTTATAATACCGAACTTAGCCTTGGAGAGGGCGAGATATTGCTTGTTTTATACAATCTTTCATATGAATTATTGCATATTTTTTTCATAAAACTTGCACTAAGTATTAGACGGCCAGGGCAATAGGCCCCCTAACCTCCTTTTCTACTTCTCGTCATGTTTTTTCTTTTTTTGATGTCAGAAAAAGGAATTGGTCGGAGCAAACAGTTCAAGGTTGAATGGCGAACCGGTCCCATTAAGTTGAACATCTCTATACTCTCCCTAAAGCTCCACCCGGCTCTGAATGCAAACCAAATCTTTTTATACAATCAATCCCTCACTCATCTTCTCAACTAAACAAAGTCGTTAAAAGTGAAGTCTTTATAGAACCTAAATCGAGGCGAATCTTCCTCAGTATACCGCAGTAGTATCCCTTTATCCCATGTGCATAGCCCAACGATATGCACCTCTTGCCTTAGGCTCCGGTGTGCTATCACTTGCATGAGCATAAGTATGGTGAGCAAACACTTTCAATTCGATGTAATTAGTAGAGTTACTCGACCATGTTTCCTCAGGATTTTTCTGATCAATTATGGTGACTCCATTAGGCTCTATACTTTGGCATCACTCTAATGTTTCACATGCCTTCCTCTCTACAAAACTAGCTAATTCCTCATAACAGAATTCTAACCATTTGTCACTTCTCAAGTAGTCGATCTTCCTTCATATGTAATTTTCGATCATTGATTTTCACAACTTGAACCAACTAAGCACCTTGCTTTTATGCTTAAGAAGAAAAGTCCAAACTTTCCTCAAACAATACATACGTTGCACCACATTTGGATGGAACATGAGAGATTCACGTAAGTCTGAGTGTATGCAACCAAAAAATCTCTAAGGTCTAGTGAACAACTATACTAAACTTCACTCTCCAATGACTACTGATGCCATAGTATTCATATAAGTTCAACTTCTTAATTCAGTGACCACCTAGTCGACTAATTCAAAACCATCATATATCTCTTACTCATGTGTGTGAGTCTTATATGCAAAAATTGTGTCATGTACCAATCTGAAGCCTTGGAGAATCTAGCAGACAATCTATTAGTGTTGTTCCTCAAAGGAGATACAACCTACAATCCGTTGTTGCTTGCATCATGATAAGCATCCCTTGGGACACCTTCTAAATTACACCTCTAGCGAAAATCCAATTTCCGAATTTGCCAAGAGCACTCACTAAATAAGGTTCTTCCTCATCTATAGTATATGCCTTACATCAATCAATGCTCTTCGTATTCCATTATGCATCGATCCCCACTACTATATAAGCAACACCATTTCGCATAAGTATCTTACCAATGTTGCTACATTGATAGATCATAAACCAGTGTCTATGAGAAGTCACATGATCAGAACATTCATCATTTAGCACCCAATCATCACCTGATGAACTCGTCTTCTGCACGTTGAAAGAAAGTAATAATATGAGAGACGCGTGTCAAGTGACATCTTGGGGTGTCACAGAGGCAGCCTTCGGTTTGATGCAGTTGATGACAATCTTATGAAGCAAAATGTTAGAAGCAAATAGCTTGGAATAGGTTAGACTTCCCTTAGGACTCTTGTACTTCTCCAGAAACTTCATTACTTCATCATTCGAGGTAGTTATGAATATAAAACCACTTCATTCAACTCCTAGAATAACAGCCAGTAGATCAACATCAACATCAAACATTTTCTCACCTATAGTGAATTGAATATGTGTGGGATCAGAAACAGATAAGTTTGAGCAAAAATAGGCAGTTAATTCAGGATAAGCATCAGACGGCTCCACACAAAACTTATCCATTTAAAGTTTAGCAAATTTTTCTCTCAAATGTACTTTGATCGAATATAAAAAATTCAAAGTCTACCGTTCAAGGATTGATAACACCTTGGTTCAATATCTGCGTATAAACCTTTTTTCTGCTCTTTAGACCTAAATAACTTCCCTTTAGACCTAGTAATCTCAACAACAACACCCATTTTAGATTGGAAATTCTTAAACATCCTCTCATCGTCGTCTTCCTTCTTCTCTTCAGTTTGACTTTCAATTCCAAATCTTGGGTCAGCAAGAAAAACAATAAAATCTTCCTTCGCTTGTTCAAGTTTTACTAACCCCAATTTCTCTATTGCTTTCAAGAGCAATGTTTCGTTTCCATACCCATTTTCTCTCAAGAAATTCATGATAAAGTCCATAAGACTCCCTTCGTTTTAAAAAAAATTGTAATGCTTAAGGAGAACATCGGATTTCCTTACCAAAATAGGAGTTGTATCTTGGGTGACTTCCTCCTCTACAGACGGTCGATTTGTACTCTGCGGTGATTCTTTTCCAGTGAGATCGAAATGTGTTTGAGTATCCTTCATGAAACAAGGCCTACGACCGGCAATGCGGGATGACTTCCGTTGTGAAGAGATCGAGACAGAATTGGAGAATTTTGAAGACATGATGGCGAGTGATTGAGGTTGGGGTCTACAAAGAAAGAGATGATCGAGAATGAGAGAGAAAAGAGAGTTTGCAAAAATTAGGGTTTGTCAAAGAAGTTGTAGTCGGAAGAAGAAAACTAGCAGATTTATTTTAAGGAACTAAATCGAGGCAAATGAATGGGTACAAGGAAAATAAAAATAACTTCCATTTTGAAAAATTAAAAAGAATGACTATAAAAAATTTGGAAATAGTGACTCCAAAAAATCAGGAAATAAATAAAAGATAACAATTTCCAAAATGGCAAGTAAAAATTCGAGTAAAATATTCATACCTATTTGAGAAGAAAAGAAACTTATACGCCGAAATTTGAAATATAACTACCTGAATCTAGAAAGTCTTTCAGAAAGATATCTCTTCCAAAAGATTGAAATGACTAGTCTGCCTTGCATAGACTTTAACCAAACGCATAAATAATATTCAATTTTTCACTAATGAATTCAAGCGAACCTTTCTCCAGAGGCTTGGTGAAAGTATCAGCTAGTTGATTCTTTGAACCAATAAATTGAATATTGATTTCACCCTTTTATACATGATCTCTTATGAAATGATGTCGGATTTCAATGTGCTTCGCTCTTGAATGGAGAATAGGTTTTTTGATGAAATTGATAATGCTTGTGTTGTCGCATCTAATTTCAGTGCAGGATTCTTCCATTCCAAAGTCTCTTAGTTGTTGCTTAATCCATAGAATTTGAGAACAATAACTACCAAGAGCAACATATTTTGCTTTTGCAATTGAGAATGCCATAGTATTATACTTTTTAGAGAAGTAGGACACTAAAATTTATCCAAAGAGTTGGCATATCCTAGACGTACTTTTCCTATTGACTTTACAACTAGCTAGGTCAGTGTCTGAGCATCTAACAAGAGTAAATTCTCCTCATTTCGGATACTACAGACCTAACTTTGGATTAGTTGCAATATATTTGATAGTACGTTTAATAACAATGAGATGTTATTCTCTAGGATTAGCTTGGAACCTAGCACACATGCACACACTAAATAAAATATCAGGCCGTGGAGTAGTAAAATAGAGAAGAAAACTGATCATGCTTCTATAAGTCTTTTGGTCCACTTTTTTCCCGTCTTCATCGTTATTGAGTTTGGAGGAGCTTGACATGGGAGTTTCAGTTTTCTTACAGTTCTTCATTCCAAACTTCTTGTTGAACTCTTTGGCATATTTCTTTTGATAGATGAAGATTTCTTTTTTTGATTGTCTGACTTGTAGACCTAGAAAGAACGTCAATTCACCCATCATGCTCATCTCGAATTATTCCTACATAGACTTGGAAAATTTCTTGCACAAAAGTTCATTGGAAGAACCAAAGATGATATCATTTACATATATTTGAACAAGTAGAAAGTCTTTATCTTCCTTTTTGATAAATAAAGTGGTGTCAACCATACCTTTCTTGAAACCATTATTCACCAAAAACTTACTTAGTCTCTCATACTAAGCTCGAGGTGCTTGTTTCAGACCATATAAAGTTTTCTTCAGTCTGTAGACAAAAATTAAATTTCCAAGGTCTTCAAATTTTGTGGTTATTCCATATAGACTTCTTCTTGGATGAAACCATTTAGGAAGGCACTTTTGACGTCCATCTAGAATAACTTGAAGTTGTGAAAATGTGCATATGCAAGTAATAACCTTACAGCTTCTAACCTATCTACCGGTGCATATGGCTCATCATAGTCTATTCTTTCTTCTTGCATTATTTCCTTTTGCTACAAGTCTTGTCTTGATTCTGATCACTTTACCCTTTTCATTTATCTTATTTCTGAATACTCACTTTGTTCTAATCACAGATTTTCCTATTGGTTTGGGAACCAACTCCAAAACATCATTGATATTGAATTACCTAAACTCTTCTTGCATTGCTTCTGACCTATTTTCCCAAGGTGCATGGAGTACACAACTCATACTTCTAATACCCCATTTTAGGGAGACAGCAGACCTGCTTAGTGGAAGATAATTTGGCAATTTGCTTCATATTGATGTGTCCTAACTTGCGGTGCCAAATATTTGCTTCATCTTAAATTGAGATAAGACATTGGGAACTCTCTAGATCTTAGGAATGCATTTATTTTGTTTTTCCACACATTGTATTCATTTTCATCAAAATAAGGTGATCTAGTGTTGCTCTGCTCTTTCATGAGTCTTAATGCTAAGATACTAGTCATAGAAGATTTTTAGTTCATAAGTAAAAATACTTCAAAAAGACGAGCATAGGGCTTTGATACAAATTGATAATGCTAGTAAGATCACCTAGAATGGGATAAATAAGTATTTAAAAGAAATCTTAACAAATAATCGCGGAATAAAATAAGTTGCAAGTAAAGTATGGATGAGAAACATAATTAGATCCGCAAAACACTAAACTTTTAGTAGATGTTTAGAATCTATTATACAATTCAATAGACTTCTATGGTAACCTATAATAGTGCAACAGACTTAAGTAAAGAGAGTTAAGGGAAGAGAATATTGCACATGATTTTATAGTGGTTCGGCTTAGATTAAGCATATGTCCACTCTTCCATGCTGACAGCCTACTGATTGGATTTTATTATAGTATCAACAGAGAATTACAACTTGTGAATGCAAATACTCAGTAATAGAACCTTCTAACTCACTAAGTCACTTTTTTTTTTTTTTTTTTTTTTTGTGTTTTTCTCTCTTGAACACAATTTGTAAGGCACACTAAAAAAGACAAGTAGTTTAGAGAAGTTTCAGACTTTGGAATTCTAATATTCATGTCCCACACTTTAACTTGACCGAATGACATCCTTTAAATATTCCTTCATGCCACACTAGCCGTTAACGCTCTCCGAAGGAATTTCTTCCAATCAATCTGTTGAACATAATCTATTAAAGAGATCTTGTAGCCATTTGAAGATAGAGATGGAAATTCCACTGATTCTGGTCGTCCATAC
Source organism: Eucalyptus decipiens (assembly GCA_014182575.1). Classification (NCBI taxonomy): domain Eukaryota; kingdom Viridiplantae; phylum Streptophyta; class Magnoliopsida; order Myrtales; family Myrtaceae; genus Eucalyptus; species Eucalyptus decipiens. The sequence continues at coordinate 59,619,572 of CM024613.1, read as the reverse complement.
AATTAGAATTTAGGTTTCCATAGGTAGAACTTCCTCATAAGGAACTTATCTTCAATATATGTATATGTATATGTATATGTATATGTATATCTATATATGTATATGTATATCTATATATGTATATGTATATGTATATGTATATATGTATATGTATATGTATATGTATATGTATATATATATATATATATATATATATATATATATAAATGTATGTATGTATATGTATATGTATATAAAGTGAAATCCTTGGCCAAAAGATAGTCATTGAAAGAATCTTTTGTTTCAAAATAAAGTTCATCTGTGCCGCTTGTCGTTGAGTTTGGTTCTGAACTCTTCCTCATTCTAGACACAATCTCAATCTAGATTTCATCATAATGGGAAATACTTCGGAATGAAATAGACTTAAGCAAGAGTCTTTGATAGAACCTTGATAAGTCCTCAGAAACAACTCACAAGCAATTTAAGCATTAGAAACAAAGAATTTTGTCAACTTCAAAATCTTGATAGGAGTTTTCTCAACACAAGCGATTGCTTGTACCTTCCATCAATAAGGTGACTCTAGTTTTGCCAAGACCATTACGACATCGTTCTATTTGGCCACTTCAAGCAACACCTCATGTCATAGAATCAACAACACAATGCTTTATCTACTCCACCAACTCAACATTGTAGGTTGCTTTCATCATTTCTAGCAATTTACATTTTAACGCACTCACCAACTTTTAGGTTGTTAATCGGGTATGCATCTCAATGTTCTACAATCTAAAATTATCTTGTTCAACTTCTCAATCTAAATATTAACTCCAAACATAAGTGCAAATACAATTTCAGACGGTTATCATAATGGCAAAATCTCCAAATCAATTCCAGAAACTCTAAATTTAGCGTACCAATTGTTGTGAAAATAACTTGAAAACTCACGGATCTTGCAATTCAAGTTCAATTAAAGTAGAAGAAATTGCTGAAGAGATTAACAATTAAAAAAAAAAAAAAAACAACACTAGAGATTTACATGATTTGGTTTGTATGTCGATACCTTCTATACTAGGAGAGCCAATGACAAAGATATCTATTAGTAATCCGAAGCATAATAGAGTTACAATTAGGGGTGAGCGGTTCTCGGTTCCAGTTCAGTTCCGTCTGGAACCTGGAACCTACCCTTAGGTACAGGTTCCTCAATTTTTGGAACCTGGAACCTACCTTGTCACAGGTTCCAGGATCGGTTCTAGGTTCCAACATATTCTTTTTTTTTTTTTTTTTTCATTTTCAGGTTTGGCACTATGTGATCTAGATGATGAAGGAGCGAGCTCGGTCCAATTAATGACTCCGTAGGCAAGTTGGTCAGGGCACTCAGAGGAGTGATGCTAGGTAAGGCATCAAACAGCACCCATTGATTCTTATTATAGTAAGCTTGCCTTCTTAAGTTCTGCACCAAAATCTGTTGACCGAACTGTGACATCCCGATTTTCCAATTTTATTTTCAATAAATTGAGACAGGCATTTCGTTGGCACGCATATAGTTCTTTTCTTTGAGTCGGCCACTCATGTGAAAACTAATTTATCAGGTGAAGCCGTTAAGAAATTCTAATGCATCAGACTCGAGAATTTGACCAGAAAGCAACCTTTCGACCGAGCTAATATGCAAGGGTCATTACGGCACAAATAAAAATCGATTAGAGACCGAAGATAGGTCGACTCGACAGAGGCATGTGATCGAGTGTGGGTGATTCCACCGGATCGCATAATCCTTGTTGATCGACACTGGACCGACTTTTCTATCGATTGGGTACCCTGTGTTCGTATTCGAAACCTTGAGATTACCCCGACAACCGAAATTCGTCAATGTTTCAAAGATGTACATTGTGGCTTGAGATGATCAACCACATGTCAAATGCATGAAAATTTCTAAAGGCTACCCGGTAGGTTGGGCCGCGCTAGTATCGTGCCAAAGTGAAATTAACCGTGGAATTGAGATCGAATTCAGAAATTGGAAGTCTGGATGTGTCACAAATCATTTTAGGAATATTACCTCATCTTTGGAAGATTTTTCATGCAATCAGAGTTCTTTGGCAAATTAAATCAGAGAATGGCTATTTTTAGCTCGAGAAATTAGTAGGCTGCTTTTGGTTGTGCTTTTGGGACTTAAGTTGGTTCTATGGGCAAGTGAAGATGTGAATTAAAGTGTGGTGACATTGGATTAATTTTATGGACTTTAATTTGATTCAAGTGGAAGAGAATCAAGTGGAATTGAAGAATTGGTTGTACAAGAATTGGACCCCGATGGAAAATGGAATTGAACCCATTGGAATAAGGTTGTGGGAGTTTTGAGTGAGTGGAGTATGACATCATGGATGATGTCATGGTGGGCCATTTTGTAGGATTAAAGAAAAAGAAAGAGAAAAGAAAAAGGGTCCCATCTCTCTCTCTCTCTCTCTCTCTCTCTCTCTCTCTCCCGATCGTCCCCTCCATCTCCATTTTCTTCTCCTTCTTCGCACGCCCAGCCATGGAAGAAGCCGATTTCAGCAGCCCTTTGCTCGACCGGTCGCTCATCCGCTCGCCGCCGCCGCCCCGCGCCACCCGCACGTTGCTCCACCGGTTAGCTCGCCTACCCGTCGCCCTCTCTCCTCCTTCTCCGGTGGCTGTTCGACACCCGGCAGATCCGAGAAGGTGTCGAAGCCGGGCCGCAGCCCAGCCGGACCGCCGTTCGCCGCTTGCTCGACGTTGCCGTGCGTCGCCGTCGCTACCCGTCCGCCCGCGCTTGGCCGACGTCCAGCCGCCTCCGTCTGCCCTGTTCGCGTGTTCCACGAGCTGCCGGAGCTCGTCCCCGCCGCCGTGAGCCGCCGTCCGTCGCCGCCTTGCCCGCTCGAGCTGCCGCCCCTCTCCTCCACCGTTCCTCCACCTGAACTGGCGCCGAATCCACCCATCTCGGCCCCAAGCAGCAGTTGCAGAAAAATGGGTATGGCAGCACCTATTTGGCCCGTTTCAGCCGCCTTCCCAAGCCCGGATGCTCGGCCCGCCTTGAGGAAAGTCGATCCTCGCGTCGTCCTCGTCGTTTTGGTTCGCTCGGCTCGCTAATCCGATGAGTTTAACTCACTAAACCTTGGTTAGACGGTTAATGATGCCCTAAGTGCACTTAGTCTAAGTTAAGTAAGTTTGGGTGGTTAGATTAGTTTATTTGGTTGATGATTAGATTATGAGGTTTAATTAAGTTAAAGTGTGTTTAATTTAAAATTAAGTATGTTTATTTTAATATAAAGCTTTGATGTGACATAATGGGGTTTTATTTTTGAATTATTTAATGATTTCGAATTCTGGAATTTATAATATTATATTATATTCCGAAATTATTAAAATATGATTATTTAAAAAAAAACGGAAAAATTATTTTTGACCCGGTTGCTTAGAATTTCGTGCCGATCGCTCTTTGTGGAGTCGGATTTTGAAACCGATGATTGGATGTTATAAATTGAGTGTGGATCGTGAAAAATAGGAATATTATTATTTAATTATTTTCGGAATAAATTTAATTATTTAATAAATTCCGAAAATTTTGTCAGGACCCTAAACTCTCATAATTTCGTGCCGATCGCTGCTGTGCATTTAGAATTTGATATTGATGATTGGTTGTGGCAAATTGAGTGTGATTGCAATATATAAGGATTCTTTATAAAATCCTAAGTGTGGAAATGAATGGGCGATTGGCCATGATATGCCACCTATTAGAGGTCGCGCCCAATGGGGCCGTGATATGCCACCTATTAGAGGTCGCGCCCAATGGGGCCGTGATATGCCACCTATTAGAGGTCGTGCCTATTAGGGCCGTGATGGACCACCTATGAGAGGTCGTGCCCAGTGAGGCCGTGATGGACCACCTATGAGAGGTCGTGCCCAGTGAGGCCGTGATGGACCACCTAGGAAAGGTCGTGCCCAGTGAGGCCGTGATTGACCACCTATTAGAGGTCGTGCCCAGTGAGGCCGTGATGGACCACCTAATTAAAGGTCGTGCCGAGTGGGGCCGTGATTGCCACTGGTTGTTAAATCCTCCTATAGGGCCGTGATTGAGAGCAATGATTGATTTGCTAGAATGACATGTAATCGGCCAAGTCGATTGATCGCTGAGACGATCCAAGTGGTTGAATTGTTCTGATGATGTGATTGTGCTGCAGTTGTTTGGTTATTATAATTGCACGTGGTTGAATTATATAAATTGTGCTAACCTGCAGATGAAGGCTAACGCGAGGTAAGTCTTGTGTGTGATGTGGCTAGGCCACCCGGGGTGTATTTTCTTTCTAATAGGGGTTTAGGGGGTTGAACTTGCTGAGACATTGTCTCATCCCGGTTTGGGGATTAAAATTTCAGGTCCCTGGTGGACGGAGTGGTCAGATAGCTTTGGTCGGCCTTGAGGAGTTACAGAGGTGAAGTCGTAAGATTGGAGAACGTGTCTGACTTGTAGGTCGTAGGACAGTTCATTTTTAAAAGCCGGTCTTTTGTAGACTTTTGGCCGTAGACCTCTGTTTGTAATTCTGTTGAATTATGAAAGTGTTATGTCGTGGTTTTTGTTCCTGCTTTTCTATCCCGTATTTTATTGTTAGGGGTTTTATAATAAGCTTCCGCATGTGCATTAAATATTTGAGTGGGTCGACGACTTAACCTGGGACGTCGCATTTGAATGACCATGGTGGGATGTTGACGTGCTCGAGGTTCGGGGCGTGACATCGAACGACAAATTCAATCAAATGGAATACTTACGAATTTTAAGCAAAGTGGTTGTGGTATGTATGGACAAGAAAGATATATACATGCCCTTCTGTAGCTCTAGATAGTTTGACACTCTGCTACTTGATATGAAAGTTTCTGGCTATGATTTATGTACCTTTTGAGAGTGGGTCAATTGGTCTAGCGACTGGTAAGTTTGTCCGTCAAGTGTTGCTTGAGCCACTTTCATCACTGAGTTGAACAGTATACTGGCCTGGTTTGAAGCTTGATAGTAAGTGTAGGTCTTGTTATCATCAACCACATAGGTCCTGGCATGTTTGACAATCATCTCCCATATTCTGTTAGCAACCCGATCGCCAAGTATCTTAAATAACATTGCATCACACAAGAAGTAGTGGATTTGATGGTCAACAATGCTTAGAATAATGTGTATAGAAAATGAGAAATTAGCATGGCTAGAAGAGAAATGGTCACTACATTTCTTAGAGAGGATGCATAAGCTTCGTACAACTAGAGGAAATCTTGAACAGTGTTGATTCCTCTTGAAATGATGCGCTTATGTAGAGCACCGTCTTTTGCTACTTTCTCTAAAACGCCACACTTCGTTGCTCAGTGATGGAGGGTGATGCTTCTTGTTCACTACACATAACAGAGTAAACTTGTCAATCTTTAAGTCTTTTTTAGTTCCACCAAAAGGATCAAGAATTAGCAGTTAAAAATCAAATGTCATCATAAAATGATACACAACAAAACTAATAATTGCAAACTTACAAACTCCTCGATGATAAGCCATATTGATCTTGTTTTGTATTAGTTTTTCCATACTAGACACAGCAATCTAATTTCAAGTTCAAGATAAGTTGTTTTCCAATATCATATCAACAATTTAACATCCTTTATGTACAAAAGAATTTATGTATTTCAAATCTATATTGTAGAGCACCATCTAATCCTGTGGGGACTTTTGAAGAAAGCAGTCTTCAACTGCAATTTGTTACCAAATTACCAACAACCATCTTCACTAACCGTCAGATAGAAGTCGAGGACAGTACTCCTCTCAGGATCGAACTATTTAATGGTAGGACCAATGAGAGGATAACAAGTGGCCCCCTATCTTCAATAAAGATCGAAATCGTCATCCTCGATGGAGATTTGTTAATGTGTTTCTCAATAATAACTACGGTTGCATAATAATGAAGGTTGAGCAACTGTTGGTGTTGCTCATCTTAGTTAGGCAAAGGAGTAATTTGTCACTTGAGCAAAAATGCGGAGGAAAAATTATTCTGAAAACTGAAAAGAGCAAAAATGCAGAGGAAAACCTACCGTCTTGTCGTCAATCAGCCGGTAGCCCCCCGTCGGAGTCTCCAAGGGCATCCCGCATTGCCCCTAACCGGATAGGCGAAATGAGAGAGAGAGTGGGGGTGCGAATGAGTTGGAGGTGGAGCGGAGGCGAAGGGGTGTGGAGTTAAGGCTGATTGGACGGCTAGGCGAGCGGCAAGCAGCATTGGGGCGGCTGGGCGAGCGAGCAGCCTCCACCGGGGGGACGAGCGGCATCCAATGGCAACGTCGACGGCAAGCGGCTGAGCGCCAAGGCAAGCGAGGGGTGACGGCGTCTAGCGGCGGTGTCAAGGGAGGTCCGGTGACGACGGCACGACGGCGACAAAGACACGAGTCTCATGGCACCAATGGCAGCACGGATGGCGCGGCAAAGATGGCGGTGATCGCAACTTAACCCACGGCCAAGAAGGGAAGAGCTCGATTCTGGTGGAGGCGATGGTAGTTCGGAGCAACGACAGCCCGAATGGCCGAGCGAATGGCAGCAAGAGGTGGTGATGGTGGCGTCCCCGGTAGTGGCTCACAGCGGTGAGGGGTGGCGCAGACGGCACAACAACTCGTCGGGCTCAATGGCAAGACGGCTCGTCAGACGAGTGGTGGGTGGTGGTGGTTCAGTGGCCAAGAGGTGGTGGTGAGTAGGGCGTGGGGCGACGGTGTGGTGGTGGGTGAAGCAAAGAACTAGTAAGAGGAAGGAAGGAAGAAGAAGAAGAAGAGAAGAAGGGGGTTTCGGCCGAGAGAGGGGGAAAGAGAATAGAGAGAGAGAGAGAGAGAGAGAGAGAGAGAGAGAGAGAGAGAAGGCAGGAAGTGACTTGAGGAGGAAAAAGGGGAGAGAAGACATAGAGAGAGAAAGAGGGGGGAAGGGGGAAATCACGTAGAGGGAGGGGAGTGACGTGCTAGGTTTTTTTTTTTGAATTCTGACCGGTTCCGATTCTCATAGGAACCGGAACCGGAACCGGGAACGCCTGTTCCTAGAAAAAGGGAACCGGGAACCAAAACTGGTCTCTTTAGAACTGGGAACCGAATCAAATCCTCCGGTTCGGTTCTCCGGTTCCCGGTTCTACCCAGGAACCGTGCTCACCCCTAGTTACAATAGTTCAATCTTCAAGTGTTTCCTAGCTCTTAATTACATTCAAAGTAACTCATGCAATATCTCACAGGCTCTCATAAAGAACTCATTTAGAAAATTTACAGAGAGAAAACCATAAGCACGCTTTTTGTTTGCTCTAATGTGTAATAACCAAGTAGAATTCAGTTTTTTATATGTTCTTATGTGAATTACCAACTCACACTAGGAAAACTTGATTTTCTTCCTCTCTTAATGTTTAATTCAATGTCCAAGTTAGAAGAAATCCAAATTACAAGCCAAATTCAACCAGGTCAGATTTTCTATGCGAGCTCAACCTCAGGAGATAGAGCAACAAAACGTATCAATCATACTTGAGTTAACTGAGATAAAACGCCCTAATTTCTTGGGAATATGGAATCAATAGCTTGTATAATGGCAAAATTAGGTAAAAACCAGACTGCATGACTGTAGAACCATTATTATTTCAAGCTAAACAATTTATCGATACCGTGAGGTTGATTCCACATTTGGATAAGTTAAAAGTTCTGACCTTAGGCCGCATTTGATTTTTTAAGTATTAACGACATTATTATCAATATTGCTACTGCCCTTAGTGTCCTTTGATAAAAATAAATAAATAAGGAGCCAATTAAGGCAACGGTGACGGAGGTAGAAATAGAACTTTCGGGATAAGAAAAGAGAGAATTTATTCACAATACCAAACTTAGTCTTGGAGAGGGAGAGAGATTATATTTTTTTTATACAAACTGTCATATGAATTATGGACATTTTTCCATAAAACTTGCAATGGGCACTAGGCGGCAGGGGGCTTTTCAATTTGGTAAGACCGTTAGTTCTTCAAAGAATGTTAGTTGTCGTAGAGAGAATTCTTTTATTTAGAAAGCATCAACCATTAATGGGCTGATCAATCAAATTAGATTCCTAGAACAACAATTTTCTTTTCTTTTCTTTATTTGGAGATTCGCATTGACTATTTAGTTCACACCATTAATGGGCATGTTACTATGATAAGATAGACTGTTCTTGAAAGGATGGTAGTTGATCTATAACTACAATTTTTATTTTTATTTTTATTTAGAAACGCGCATTAGACTTTTGAGGCCCAATAGTTATTGGGGTGATCACTTAAGTAGGAGGGACAGTTCTTGAAAGAATAGTATTTCGTTCAAGAACTCGAATTTTTTTTATTTGGAGACATTCATCTGACTTTTAAGTTGAAAATAATTAATGGGAAAACTCTAATTTTATTTTTTGAGACGTGCACTTGACTATTATCTATTTGCAGATGTGCATCTGACTTTTAAGTGCAAATAATTAATGGGAGAACTCGAATTTTATTATTTGGAGACGTGCAGTTGACTTTTAAGTGCAAATAATAAATGGAACTATTTTCCCAAAAGCCCTTGGGCCTGTAAAGGCGCTTGGGCAAAACGTTGAGGCGTTTGGCAAGTATCTTGGAGAGTATTGGGAAAATTCATTGGATTTTCTAACTTTGCCTTTGTTAAACTTTTGTAACTTCGAAAATACCCTCACCTCGTATGATGTTGTCGACAAGGGACTGAGGCCATCGGTGAGTGCCTATTGAGCCATATTTGGCATAAGTAGGCTGTCAGAAGTCCATAAGACCATCCCCTAGAGCTTAGAATTGCCTGATACTGGCTCAAGGTTGCGTGATCTCAAGCGATGGCCATCGATGCCAAATCTGGCTCGTGATTGGTAGTCGTAAGTAAATTTCCTTATTTTTAATTTAGTTATTTAGAATATATACCTAAAAGTCCTTTTCAATTGTAGTTTTTTTCAAATAGCATTTAAATCAAAGTCAATTTCCAAAATTAATCTTTATCAAATATTATTTGCATTTCGAAAAATCCTCTTAACCTAATGTCTCTTTGCATTTCCTCAAATATTTTCCCCGAAGCTATAGTAAATGCAACCATAATTTATTTGGAAACTCGCATTTGACTTTCAAAGTACCAATCATTAATGGGCTAATCACTCCGAGAGACCGAGACGTAAATGTGTCGACTTACTCGAGAGTTTCTGAAGCCTAACGATACGCTGTTTGTACATTCCAGCAGTAGAGCCTTCAAAATTCAAAATGGTGATTAAAGTAATGGGCTAAGTTCAAAATAGAACATAGAATCAATCTAAATTAATAAATAAACAAACAAACATGAAGGCCGAACACAATATCGTCTGCTCATTTTAAATTATTGTTTTGGTTTCGGGTCAAGAAGATTGTCTCATCTGTTTTAAATTATTGTTTTGTTTTGGAGCCAGAAAACTCATCAATGCACCGAATAGAGATAACCCAAGAAGTGGGGAGCTGGAAATGTCAATTGCCCAAGCCCCAAGCCCATATTGTGTGAAAGTGAGATTTTGGGCTGCTTTTACAGTTAGATTTAGTCGATTTGTGTTTAATTTACGCATTAACTCTATCTTTCACGCTTGTAAGCTTAATCTCACGGATAGCTTGAGATTTTGTGCCCAAATATCACTTGTGAAAAGGAAAGAAAGACCAAATCAAGCACAGAAAAGTAGTATATAAATAGACAAAATGCAGCCTCCCGTGCCTTGAAAAGATTAGGATGTATATATCCGTCCTTCTTCGATGGGTAAATCATTCGACTTCATAAAAATGTAATTTATTCGGTTTTTATTATTTCCTGTTTAATAAAGGATATTCAAAGTCGTGAATTGATATCTTGCGTCTTAGATGGTTATCGGTTTTAGAGTTAAGGGAACGGAACCGAACATATAAAGCCCAGTTTGTTGATGCGAATGGGTTTTTAGTCTTTTAGACGTCAATGGAGTAAGATGAAACAAACAATGCTAATGAAGGATTAAAGTTTCAATTGCTGGGCAATAGACAATGGAAGCGGGGCTCAACTAACGAGTGCTAACCGAGCTGATCTACTCATAAGTGATTCGAGCTTGGCTTTTGCTGAGGCGAACTGGATTAAAAAGCTGGAGGAGCAACTGAAAGTTCGGACGTATTGTAATCAAAACACAAAAGAGAATATCTGATGGACTTGCAACATGTCCGTGGCTGCTACGTCCACATTAGTCTGCCCGTCCGTGCTTCATAACTGCTTGCCAAAGGCGCGTTTGGAAGTCGGATAGTATTATTATATTGGGCATTTGGCAATAAACTTTGGTCAAGATAAATCCAGATGCTTCAAGTTAAAGATGCTACATGACTTATCCTAGATCTAGGGTGGGACAACAGATTGAACGTGAAACGAAAATTAAAAATTAAACCAAAAATGAGCATATCAGCAAAGGATTGCTCGTTTCTATTCGCCCGCCCATATGTTTTCTTCCACTCATCCTATTAATTCATAACCAAACGTATTAATCATGCACGAGTTAGATGAGATAAAACGTCCTAATTTCTTGGGAATATGGAGTGAATAGCTTGTATAATGGCCAAATTAGGTGAAAACCAGATTGCATGGACTGTACAACCATTATTATTTCAAGCTAAACAATTTATCGATACCATGAGGTAGATTCCACATTTGGATAAGTTAGAAGTTCTTACCTTAAGCCGCATTTGATTTTTTAAGTATTAACGACTTTATTATCAATATTACTATCGCCTTAAGTGTCCTTTGATAAAAATAAATAAATAAGGAGCCAATTAAGGCAACGGTGATGGAGGTAGAAATAGAACTTTGGGGATAAGAAAAGAGAGAATTAATCAAAATACCAAACTTACTCTTGGAGAGGGAGAGAGATTACATTTTTTATACAAACTCTCATATGAATTATGGACATTTTTCGATAAAGCTTGCAATGGGCACTAGGCGGCAGGGGATTTCCAATTTGGTAAGACCGTTAGTTCTTGAAAGAATGATAGTTGTCGTAGAGAGAATTCTTTTATTTAGAAAGCATCAACCATTCATGGGCTGATCAATCAAATTAGATTTCTAGAACAACAATTTTCTTTTTCTTTTTTTTTTATTTGGAGATTCGCATTGACATTTTAGCTCAGACCATTAATGGGCTTGTTACTCTGACAAGACAGACTGTTCTTGAAAGAATGGTCATTGATCTATAACCACAATTTTTTTTTTTTTTTAGAAACGCGCATTAGACTTTTGAGGCCCAATAGTTATGGGGGTGATCACTTAAGTAGGGGGGGACAGTTCTTGATTAATTTAGTATTTTTTTCAAGATCGCGAATTTTTTTTTTTTATTTGGAGAAATGCATCCGACTTTTAAGCTGAAAATAATTAATGGGAAAAGTCGAACATTTTATTTTGAGACGTGCACTTAACTGTTTTTTATTTGCAGATGTGCATCTGACATTTAAGTGCAAATAATTAATGGGGAGAACTCGAATTTTTTATCTGGAGACCCGGAGACGTGCGTCTGACTTTTAAGTCGCAAATAATTAGCGGGAGAACTCGAATTTCTTATTTGAAGACATGCATCGGACTTTTAAGTGCAAATAATTAATGAGATCACTCGGACAAGATCAACAGTTTCTTAAAGGATGGTAGTTCTTCTAGAATTAAATTTTTCCTATCTAGAAATGTGTATCCATCTTTTAAGTACCAATCAATAATGGGATAATCACTCGGCTAAGACTTGTACTTTTTGAAATAATGATAGTTGCTCTAGAACTACATTTGGGCTGCATTTTTGGGAACTGTTTTCCCAAAAGGCGTTGACCTCTAAAGTCCCTACGGCAAAAGTTGAGGCATTTGGCAAATTATCTTGGAGAGTTTCGAGAAAATGCATTGCAATTACAAAAATATTTAAAGTCTCTTAGCCCAAGACAAATTTAGAGTAGCTTGATATTGCACATACTCCCAGAAGGGTTTGTGTGTGTATATATATTTATATTTTCTAACTTTGCCCTTGTTAAATTTTCGTAACCCCAAAAATACCCTCACCTCGTGTGACGTTGTTGGTGAGGGACTGGCCATCGACGAGTGCCTATTGAGCCATGTTTGGCATGAGCAGGCCATCGGAAGTCATTTTTCCGTTGCCTTGAACTTACGGTTGTTTGTCCATCCATTTACCCGTGGATCTTTCTTCTCCTAATTCCTTCCATTCTACCAATGAATAATCTATAGTAATTCATAAATCAAGATCGGCTCAACCCTCACACAAGGTCGTGCGATCTCCAGCGACGGCCATTGATGTCAAATCTTGCTCATCACTGGACGTTGCAAGTAAATTTTCCTATTTTTTTAATTAATTTATTTGAAATATGTACCTAAAAGTCCTTTTCAATTTTAGGTTTTCCAAATAGCATTTAAATTTAAGCCAATTTCGAAACCCAACTATATGCTGTTTGTATAATCCAGCAGTAGAGCCTTCAAAATTCAAAATCGTGATTAAAGTAATGGGCTAAGTTCAAAATAGAACATAGAATCAATATAAAGGAATAAATAAACAAACAAATATGAAGACCGAACACAATATCGTCAGTTCATTTTAAATTATTGTTTTGGTTTAGAGTCAAGAAGATTGTCTTATCTGCAGCGATGGAGTTAGAAATCTCATCAATCCGGCGAATAGAGATAACGCAAGAAGTTGGGAGCTGGACATGTCAATTGCCCGAGCCCCAAGCCCATATTGTGTAAAAGTGAGATTTTGGGCTGCTTTTTACGGTTAAATATAGTCGATATGTGTTTAATTTGCGCATTACCTCTATCTTTCACGCTTGTAAGTTTAATCTCACGGATAACTCTGAGCTTTTGTGCCCAATTTATCACTTGAGAAAAGGAAAGAAAGACCAAATCAAGCACAGAAAAGTAATATGTAAATAGACATAATGCAGCCTCCCGTGCCTTGAAAAGGTTAGGATGAATATATCCGTCCTTCTTCTATGGATAAATCATTTGAATTCATAAAAATTATAATTTATTCGGTTTTCCTTATTTCCTGTTTAGTAAAGGGTATTCAAAGTCGTGAATCGATATCTTGCTTCTTAGATGGCTATCGGTTTTAGAGTTAAGGGAACAGAACCGAAAATATAAAGCCCAATTTGTTGATGCGTGTGGGCTTTTAGTCTTTTAGAGGTCACTGGTGTAAGATGAAACAAACACTGTTAATGAAGGATTAAAGTTTCAATTGCTGGGCAATAGACCATGGAAGCGGGCTTCAACTAACGAGTGCTAACTAAGCTGATCTACTCATAAGTGATTCGAGCTTGGCTTTTGCTGAGGCGAACCGGATTAAAAAACTGGAGGAGCAACTCAAAGTTTGGACGTATTGTGATCAAAACACAAAAGAGAATATCCGTTGGCTTGTGCAATGTGTCCGTAGCCACTATGTCCAGATTAGTCTGCCCGTCCCTGATTCATAGCTACTTCCAACCTCTTAAGGCGTGTTTGGTAGCCGGATAGTATTATTCTATTAGGCACATGGCAATAAACTTGGGTCAAGATAAATCCGGATGCATTGGGATAAAGATGGTGGATAACTTATCCTAGATCTAGGGGTGGGACAGCAGATTCAGTGCAAAACGAAAATTAAAAATTAAACAAAAATGAGCATGTGAGCTAAGGATTGCTCGTTTCTATTCACCCATTCATATTTTTTTTTTCCAATCATCCGATTAATTTGTAACAAAACAATCATGCTTGAGTTAATTGAGATAAAACGCCCTAATTTCTTGGGAATATGAAGTCAATAGCTTGTATAATGGCCAAATTAGGTATAAACCAAATTGCATGGACTGTACAACCATTATTATTTGCAGCTAAACAATTTATCGACACCGTGAGGTAGATCCACATTTGGATACGTTGAAAGTTCTTACCTTAGGCCGCATTTGATTTTTTAAGTATTAACGACATTAATATCAATATTACTACTGCCTTAAGTGTCCCTTGATAAAAATAAATAAAAAGGAGCCAATTAAGGCAACAGCGATGGCGGTAGAAATAGAATTTTGGGGATGAGAAAAGGGAGAGTTAATTCACAATATCAAACTTAGTCTTGGAGAGGGAGAGAGACTAATTTTTTATACAAACTGTCGTATGAATTATAGACATTTTTCCATAAAACTTGCAATATGCACAAGCCGGTAGGCGCATTTCAATTTGATAAGACCGTCAATTCTTGAAAGAATAATAGTTGTCGTAAGGAGTATTCTTTTATTTAGAAAGCACCAACCATTAATGGGCTAATCATTAGTCTTCTAGAACAACAATTTTTTTTATATGGAGGTTTCATTGACTTTTTAGTTCACACCAGTAATGGGCCTGTCATTCTGATCAGACAGACTGTTTTTGAAAGGATGGTAATTGATCCATAACTAATTTTTTATTATTTAAAAACGTACATTTGACTTGTGACACCCAATAGTTATTGGGGAGATCACTTAAGTAAAAAGGACAATTCTTGAAAGAGTAGTATTTTGTTCAAGAACTCGGAATTTTTTTTTTTGGAGGCATGTATCAGATTTTAAAATTGAATATAATTAATGGGAAACTTGAATTTGTTATTTCGAGACGTGCACTTTTTTTTTTTTTTTTTTTTTTTTGCAGATTTGGATCTAACTATTAAGTGCAAATAATTAATACGAGAACTTGAATTTTTTATTTGGTGACATGGAGACGTGCATCTGACTTTGAAGTTGCAAATAATTAGTGGGAGAACTAATTTTATATTTGGAGACATGCATTGGACTTTTTAAGTGCAAAAAATTAATGGGATCACTCAGATATCACCAACAGTTTCTTAAAGGATGGCAGTTCTTTTAGAACTAAAATTTTCTTATCTAAAAATGTGTGTCCAACTTTTAAATACCAATAAGTAATGGGATAATCACTTTACTAAGACTTAATACTTTCTAAAATAATGATAGTTGTTCTAGAACTAGATTTTGGCTGCTTTTGGGAACTGTTTTCCCAAAAGCCCATTTCCCAAAAGCCCTTGGGCCTTTAAAGGCCCTTAGGCGAAGGTTGAGCCGTTTGGTAAGTTATCTTGGAGAGTTTTGAGACAATGCATTGCATTTCCAAGGATCTTGAAAGTTTCCTAGCCCAATACAACTCCAGACTAACTTGATTCTACACATACTCCTAGAAAGGTTTGTGTGTGTGTGTGTGGGTGTGTGTCTTTATATACACATACCATAAAGGCGTTAGGATCGAGTATTATATGAGAAAACAAGAAAGTATAAAAGATTGACAAATCTATGAGTATGAGAAAAGTTAAAGTTATAACTATATAGTTAAGATTATGACAATAAAATTACGAACATGTATGAAGACTAAATAAAGTATTGAGATTTAAAAATAATATAAAAAGCAAAAGCAATATATAAGATATAAAGTAAGAGTATGTAGAAACAAAAACAAACCATATATGTGGTATGAACTTGTATTTATATAAATTGTAAATTACATGTATAGAAAAGTGCAAAAACTAAAATATCAAGTCATCCATGAGAGCGGTAATCCACACCATAGGGAGTATTGATATCTGTATTACAAGAAAATGTTAACCAGCTATCATGTAAGTTGGTAACCTTGTACGAACTATAATAAATGCATTTGAAAACAAACTTACAATGTAACCAAGGGTATAAGGTAAGAAAGCTTGAAACTTGAAGAGATGAGGGATTACAAGAGGGAGTGAGGAGGAAGAAGAGAAAATTGTGAGATCTGGATCGTCCCCCCTCTTATGTTTTAAGAAAGCGTATTTATAGAGAGTGCTATAATGAAAGTATTACAATGCTTAATAGTGTAAAATGAATAGTACTGAGCGAACAATATTTGTTACAGCATGTTTGTCATTTTCTATAGTGTATTACTTTTCTGCCGCTGTAATAGACAAGATTGATCCTGTAATAGTCATTTTCATTAGTGTTTCCACTGTGATGTGATTGTGATGATCCATCTTGGTTGTCTTGTGATTTGGAAAATCCAGATTATGATTCTTCCGCTTATGAGAGTATTTGTTTAAGGATAATAAAATATTTTTCTCTATTCTGTACTGCAGCGAATGCTACACTTGCAATGGATTTCTCCTGCAAAAATGTTATATTAGATGGTGTTGTAATTATTTGGGTATTTTGGCTATTTAACAAACTCCTGACCACATATTCGGATCCCTATTTATGGTATTTGAATCCGTTCCACAATTTTGTTTTGGATTTTGGATCAAGCATAAGTCCATCAGGTTTGGTGGAAGATGTATTATAATCAAATTCCCATGAGATTCTAAATATTATGAAGAAGCGTATAAAACATGAAAACCTTGTATCATGTTGCATTGGTGCAAAGTATTCACAAAAAATTTGGTATTCTTGTTTGACTATAGAGTGTAATATTACATCCAAAGGATCAAAGAAATCTCACTAGGAATCAAACCAATTCAGTAGGCTCTCCCTAAGGAAATGATCTTTGAAGAATACTAGCCAAGTGTGTTAGAAATTTGTCTTTTGACAGAAGAAATTATTCCACCAGACTTGTTGATAGTCTCAATATGTGTATGAAGTGGAATATGGTAGGTTTTGGATAACTCTAGCTTGGAATTTTTTGGGTGCATGAGGTGAGGCTCCCCATTGTGAGGAGTGTATGACCTTGCTAATAGAAATAGTGAAGTATATGATATTATCTATATCAGACTTATCGGCAGAGTGAGTAAATCTTGCTGATTCTGTTTCCACTAAAATCTTCTCATAAAAAGCAATAGTTTTATTTATATTGTGTGGTTTGAAAAACCAATTTTTTTGCAAATATATTTTTTGCAAATTTGATTGGATATTTTGCAACAAATCTTCTACAATTAGTATTTTTTTTAAACGAGGTTTTGGAAAGAATTTTGATTTTGGAGAATGAGGGGTTGCCTATGGCCTAATGACTACCTTATTCATAATTCTTTTATATTCCGCTTGGTTTTGTGTAACAAGTAAGGAGGGATTGTTGCTTACATCAATGATACTAGACGACTCTTTTTTTACTATTTTCAGTAAAGATTGAGCAAGTATTTCTAATATTTCTTTGGGCAGTATAGTAGCCAGCTGGGTTAAAGTTGGTATGAATTCTTCTTTTGGAGGGGTATTTGATATTGGATGTTATTGGTTTTCTATTATTTGAAGCCATGACTTGGTTAGTATCAAGTCTTTTCGCTTTGGTGGTGTATTGGAAGCTTCAGCAATGGCTTTACCTTTGTTCTTGTCTTTTCTTGGGTTTTGGCATAATTGTATCCCCTGTAAAAATCCTCTTGTGAGAAAATCGGGTAATGCATTCGAAGAACCATTTGTAAATGGGTTAATACCCTGAAAAACCCCAAACTGGTACACTTGTGACAAATTTACCCCAAACTATTTTTTTGACCACCAAAAACCCAAAACTGGTATACTTTTGACAAATTTACCCCAAACCGGTACCCTTGTGACAAATTTACCCCCATTAGTTTTCGTTAAATTTTACTCTCAAATTATTAAGTTAAATGACACGTGACAATTGACCGGTATACCAATTTAGGATTTTACGCTCTGTTTGTCACCGTTTACAATTTTTGTGATTTTTTTGTAGTGTTAATCCAATTTAACATATGGTATATTTATTACAAATTTACCATTTTGGGGTTTTTTGCAGTCAAATAAATTAGTTTGGGGTAAATTTGTCATAAATGTACCGGTTTAGGGTTTTTTATAGTCGGTCGGGGTAAATTTGTCACAGGTATACCAGTTTGAGGTTTTTCATGGTCAAAAAATTAGTTTGGGGTAAATTTGTCACAAGTGTACCAGTTTGGGGTTTTTCAGGGTATTAACCCTTTGTAAATTCAATATCAAAATTTAATATTGAAAGCATGGCTTGCCATCTGGCAAAATCTGTTCTGATGCAATATTTAAGATGCCTTTTGTAAAACATTTTTGGCTAATTTGTAATCAATTCTTAAGAAAAAATTTTGGTTTAATAAATCTCCTTGGAATTTTGATATGGACAAAACTATAACAAGTATTTCCTTTTTGATTGTGGAGTAATTTTGCAGGGTGGCGTTCCAATGTTTTGAAATAAATTGGATAACATGTTCTTTACTAATCTTGACCTGTTTAAAAATACCATGATATCCTATTTCTGAAGCATCTATTTCAACTATTTTGAAAATAGATGGATTGGTTAGGTGTAAGCATGGTATTTCCTTAACATAGATATTTATTTGTTTGACAATGTTTGTATGGACTGAAGTTCATGGTGGATGATTTTTTTTGTAAACTTTGGCGTAAAGGTTTACAAAGAATATTTATATTGGGGAAGAAATTTTTATTATAATTGAGACTTCCTAAAAATCTTTGTAACTGAGTTTTGCCATTAATTTCATTCGGAAATTTATTAGTAAATGAGATTAATCTTTCTATGGGAATTATGGTGCCTAAATAGATATAAAGACCTAGAAATTTAATTTTGGCCTAGAAGAGTGCAATGTTAATAGAATATACTACTAAGCCATTTTGTATGGTTATTTTTATAAAAGTAGATATATGTTTGAAATGTTGTTCTAAATTAGGAGAGAAAACTAGTCAATCATCTATATAAACTATGATGTAATCTGTATAAGGATTAACAATTTTATTCATGATTCTTTGAAATTCTGAAGGGGCATTCTTGAGACCAAATGACATGTTATTCCATTCGTATTGGCCAAAAGGGACAGTAAAAACTGTTTTATATTTATTTTTTTCACTGATTTGTATTTGTCAAAATCTTGATTTCATATCAAATTTTGAAAATATTTTTGATATACATAATCTAGTTAACAAGTCCTTTTTGTTATATATTGGATACATTATCTATCTAAGGGTTGTATTCAAAGGTTTATAATTAATAACTAACTTAGGAACTCATCTTTCTAATTCAACATTTTTCTTGATATAGAAAACAGAATAGCTCTGTGGTGATTGAATTTTCCTAATGAGTTTTTTTTTTTTTTTTTTTTTTAATTTTGTATTTTCGTTTGACAAAATTTTAGAACTTCTTGATTCATTTGTGTAGAATGAGCTTTTGTAGGTATTTCGTTTTTAGAAAAATCTTGTTCATAAAGTAAATCTACAATATACTTCTTTCTTTCCTAAAAAGCATTGGGTAAGGTGGAATATATAGCTTTTTCTATGTGTTTTTGTAGGAATGCTATTTTATCTTCTTCTTTTTTCTTTTTTTTTTGGTGAAGATAAGAGATGTATAGATTATGCCTATAAAGAATACAAGATGGAGGCTTGGCCTCAACAAAAGACAGACAGTCAAGAAGACACAAGTCTAATGTAAGTGTAGGGGTGCCATGATTCCCAAAAGAGAAACCAACAAAAGACGAAAAGCAAGAACAAAAAGACTAACAAACAAACGCTAGAGAACCTCCATCAATCAAAGATAGACGGATGTAAATCCCAACTCCGTTGAAATCTTCTATTCTTGGGAATGTCTGGGACATGCTTAAAAGTCGTCGCTTTTATCTTTAATAGCCTTCTGGAGGTGCATCTTCATTACCGGAAGGAAGAGGGTCTGGTTGCGAAATAGAATGTTATTCCACTCTCTCCAAATGATGTAACACAGGGCTCCAAAGCTAAAGCGAGCCAAAGTCTGATAAAAGCTACTATGCGCAAAGCGCTTGGAAGCCCAAGCAAGATTCTCCATCCATGGTTTGTTACGCCAAGCACGATTGAATTTCGCCACCCAAAAAGAAGCAAGATTACCCGTAACATGGCAAGCAAAAAACAAGTGATCTATAGAATTTGGTCTACACAAGCAAAAATGGCAATTTGTAACCATAATTCTACCATAAGAGATAAGCAAAACCTGAGTCGACAACCGGTTTTGAGTAATGAGCCAAAGATGTGTTTGATATCAAGGAGGCATAGAGGAGGTCCAAATAAAGGAGGACCAAGAGACCATATCACCCTTAGGCCGAATTAACTCCTATGTAGAGGCAGTAGAGAAACGACCGGATGGGTGTCGGAGCCACTGAAAATGATGTTATTCCTGATTGAATGCTATTTTATCTTTGATGTTTGGTTTTAAGAGATTTTCTTCTATTCTTTTGAATTCCAAGTCTTCTTTTAAAAATTCAAGCTAGTTTTCTTTATTTTTTATAAGACAATTTATTTGTGAAACTGAATGTTCTTGTAAGATATTTACGCTTCTTTTTTGTGGTTTTGTTATAAAGTCAAATGTGATTTTTCTATTTAAGGCATGAGTTTCAATTCCTTCATTTGTTACTGTAAAGGGTTGAATTAATTGTATAAAAGGTATTCCTAGAATTACTTCCCATCTCATATTTTAACTAAAAGAAAGAAAGTCTTATAAGACATTTGATTTTTATATTAAGGCTTATGGCAACTTTTATTTGATATTTAACTTGTCTCCTAACATTAATTTTAATGATTCGGATGTTTTATCAAAGTATTTTGTTGAAACAAGGCATTCTTTGATATAATTGAGATATGCTCTTGTGTTAAAGAGTGCTACTCATTGTTGATTTTTATTGTTATGTTTATTATCTATTTCCTAGAGGTTATTTATGTTAATAACATTAAAATGTTTGGATTAGAGGTATTGGAAGTATTAGTAATTTCATTTTTTTCTTCTAATTTTGTTTTTCCCTTTGTGACAAGAGATTTTGTATTAGAGATTTCTTGTTTCATTTTTATTTATGTTGCTTTCAAAGCTTGTATTTCTAATTTGTGTTATTTTATTTCACCTTGGAGATCATTAATATTTATTGGCCTAAATTGGGTTTTTTTTTTTTTTAATCTCCATTAAGAATATCTTTTAGATTGTAAGAAGTATTGAGTTTAGAAATAATATTAATTGAATATTGAAGTCTATCTAGGTATTCTTTTTTAGCTTATAGGTTAGTTATTTTATTAGCAGGGCTAATAAGGAATTCTTCTTCTTTTGTTAACATATTTATTTCAAGAGTAGGTTTATTAGGAGAGGCATCTTCATATTCTAATCTAAAGAGATTCTAATTTCATTTATTCAAAGACCTTCTTCTTCAAGAAATTTATCAAAAGAGGTATCATCAATTTCTATAAGAATGTTATTTAATCGATGTAAAGTATTATCATCTAAAGAGAGTTCATTTAATCTTTTATTAATTCTACAATATTTTGAGATATGTTCTTTTCTACCACATAAATAACATTTAAGATCTTTAAAATTTTTCTTATCAGTCTATGGTCTATTTTGGTGTCTTCATTTATTTTTGTGAGGTTGTGATTTATTATGATGTTTTCTTTTTTCTTTTTCAAAAAGACAAGTTCCATTGCATTTTGATTTAATTTTTTCATTATAAGAAGAGTCGTACTGGGCATAGAAATCTCCCAAACTTCTATTGGTAAGAAATTGTTCTTCGAGTTGTCTTTGTAATTTTATTGCATTACACATTTGTGTTCATTGTTTATAAATGTAAGAGACTATTTCTTTGTATGAAAGTAGATCATAAGGTATTTGGCCACTGTATTATTCTCTAATCCTATCTCTAACTTACCTATTATTTGGGATAAACCTGTTAAAAAATTTTCTTTCTAAAATGATTAGTTACAATCTGGTCTAACAAGAACCCTTCCAAGGAAAAGTTGTGACATCCAAAATTTTCAACCTGTTTTTTATTAAATTAATCGGACATTTCATTGACGTGTCTATAGAGTTGTTCTTAGAGCTGATCACTCTCAGGATAACTAGACCGCCTGGGTAAGCCATTAAGGAATTTTAAGGCAATAGATTTGAGAATTCGACCAAAAATCGGCTTCTCGACCGTGCTCATCTTTAGAAGTCATTATGGCACAATTAAAAATCAAATTGAGATCAGAAACAGATCAGTTCGACTGAGATGTGTGGCCGATCATTGGTGACTCCACTAAATTGAAAAATTCTCATCAAACAACACTAATTGGATTTTACTGTCGTTTTGGTACCATGTGTCTGTAATTGAGCTCTCGAGATTTTCACGACAACCGAGAGTCACCAATGCGTCGAGTTAGTTCATTGTGGCTCGAAGAAAATCAACCACGAGTCATTTGCCCTAAAAAGTTCCGAAAACTACTTGGTAGCTTAAGTCACACTAAAAACGCGCCGATTGAAAATTAACTGCCAATTTGAGTTCGATTTCGAAATTGAAGATTTTTTCATGTCACAATAAATTCTAGGACCCACGACTCAGTTTCAGAAGATTTTCTGACAATCGACTCTTTTTGGGAAAAAGTCGGTTCATGACCGTTTTCGCACAATTGAAGTTAGGGATTAATTTTGGTTGCAAAATTGGGAAGCAAGATGGATATATAGGTGAGGAAAAATGCTATGGTGATCAATGAGGCATTGATTTATTTTATTGAGGCCATTTGAGATTTAATAAGAGGAGAATGGTGTCCAATTGTGAGGAAATGCTTCCAAATTCATATGCCCCACCAACCCATAACCTTTGGACCATTTCAACTTCTAGAAGAGTGCTTGGGTGTTTTATTTTGAGCCAAGAGAACATACTTGGCTTAGGATGAATCTTGGAGAGCAAGATGTGGAAAAAATTGACCAAGTGAAGCCCCATTGTTCACCATCTCTATCTCTTCTCTCTCTCTCTCTCTCTCTCACCTCAATCAGCTCATTCTCCCTCTCCTCTCTCCATTCTCGACCAGCCAGCAAGGGGAAGAAGCTACAGCCCGCCAAGCCGCTCGTCGCCGTGCCAGACCGCCACCCTCGCCCCTCGCGCGCGTGCCTACCTCACCGTGCACCGCCATTCTCCTTGGCCGTCTCTCCCTCTTACCCAGCCGCTATCTAGCTATTGTTTCAGGGTTGTGGAAGCTCAACCAAAGCTGGTTTTCTTCGTGTCTTCATCGGTAAAGCCCCGAGCAACCTCCGCCTAAGCCGAGTGTTTTTCTTTAATTTTCCGGCCAAGGTCAACAAGTTTTAGAGTAGGTTTCAACCAGCTTGTGTGGGTGTTTTGGAGAAGTTTCGGGCATCGGTTCTAGGTCCGCTTTGGAGTTTGTTGTTCCCCACACCGTTCTCGTCAGTTTGAACCAACTCATGCGTTATTTCGGTGAGTTTTGCTCACTAATCCCTTATTGGTCAGTTAATTATGCTTAAGGGTTGTTTAGATTAGCTTAAGTATGGATTAGTGATAAGCTAAAATGGATTAGTCGAATCTAGTAAAATCCCTACAATTCTGGTTTCTGAACCCTCGCCATTTGCCATTTTTGTAGATCGAAATGGGTTACGAATTTGAGGTTGATGTCTTTTAAGAAATTTTTTAGACATCCTTAACTATAACATATATTGTTCTCAAGATTTTTGGGAACCTAAAAAAAGGAGATATCAGCACCATCATTTTCGAACAGAATGTCAGTTTTTGCTGGAATTGAAGACCTTTTAGGATTCTATGGATTTTTACCAACTCTTAGGATTTGAACTTCAAAATTTTTTCTTCACAAAAGTTGTTTTTCATATCTTCTAATTTAACATACTCAAATTTCAAATCAAATGAACATGGTTTAGACCTCAAACCAAACTGATTTTGGAAAACAGACTTTTTAGAAAACAAACATAGTTATGTACTGGATTGAGCGATTTATTGGGCCGAATCTAGAAGGATCTAGATTTAGATGTCTCCATGAAAAAAGTTCGTTTATGTGTTGGTTACAACATATTCAAATTTGGGAATTTTCCAAATTCGTTTTATTTGGTTTCTGAATTTAAAATTGGAAAAGTGCAAGTGGGCCGATTCTGCCGGTTAGAGCCGATTATAAGTTGTGATGGTTCTTGATGCTTTACTTGCTGGAAGTGGTACATTTAGTGATGTGGTTACTCTGTGATGTGCCTTGAGGACTATGTGTGATTAGGCACGAATGATTATGTCATAGTTGTGGTGTTGTTGGTGTAATGCTTGTTGGTTTGTGCAAAATTGATAATGTATGGTTGGTTTGTGACATGCCTAGAACTTATGTTTGATAATCGTGTGGGCAATGCTCCTAAATGGAAAGCTCGTGCCTATGTGGCGGTGATTAAACATGCCTGTGTGGCATAATATCAGGCTTATGTGGTGTAGAATGTATATGGGTGGCGATAATTAATGATGCCTGTGTGGCGCAATACCAAGCCATTTGGCTATACTTTTGTGAGTGTCGGGTATCGTGTCTATGTGGTCGAAATTAATTGAAAGGCATGAGTTAAGCACATCGTTTATGGCACACACGCATGAATCGATGACGTGCAGGGTGTGGCAATGGCTAAGTAAGATCGCTTGTGACGCGACTCATTTGTGATTAATGAAATGCATCATCTAATGGCCATGTGCTTTCCGTGTATCATGCTGAATTGTAACGTGTAGAGTATGGCATACTAGGTAAGGATGTATGCAAATCGATAGTTGCTTGTTCAAATTGTGTAGTTTGCTTAGGCAGCCTTTAAGACATATTTTTTTCCTAATTGAGTCTTAGGGAGTAGAACTTGCTGAGACATAATCTCATCATTGTTGTGAGACATCATTTCAGGTCCCTAAATGCAGTAGAACTGGATTTTGAAGATCTCGGAAGTTTGGTGTAGTCTGCTGAAGGCTCTAGTTGGAGTGTGGAGAATGAAGAAGAGGAGGACGAGGACCCGTTGTTTGTGGAACCCTACCCCCATTTGTAGACCTTGGTTCTAAACTTGTTTAAGTTGAATCTGGAGTAGTAGTCCGCCATATGTGTGTGTGTGTGTGTGTGTGTGTGTGTGTGTGTGTGTGTGCACTG
This sequence comes from Eucalyptus decipiens, assembly GCA_014182575.1. Classification (NCBI taxonomy): domain Eukaryota; kingdom Viridiplantae; phylum Streptophyta; class Magnoliopsida; order Myrtales; family Myrtaceae; genus Eucalyptus; species Eucalyptus decipiens. The sequence continues at coordinate 59,594,745 of CM024613.1, read as the reverse complement.
GTTTGCAATGTATATAAGTGTGATGGTTTTTAAAAGTTCAGAATTTAGTCCTACTTTCCTATCCCATTGTTTTATTGTCTGGGGATATATATATATATATGCTTTTGCATGTGCTATTAATAATGAAAGGGTCGGCAATACATAGTTATAGGATATCGCATTCTAAAATCGACAAAGTAGAATGACGTGTACGTGCCTGAGGATAGGGTCGTGACAAAAGTTCTTTGTATTCTCTAAATCTTCTTTAGGATTTGCATCTCATATTGGATAGGAGGTCTTGGTTCCTATCTCTAATATGTGACGGATCTCCTATGAAGTATTGTGAAATAGAGTATATGAGTGTATTCATCGCATCTTGGATGAGATGTCATTGTTCATCATCTATGTGTTGTCCAAAGTCATCTATTTTATAGGCAGTTAAAATTTATATTCTCTATTCATCTATTAAATAGTTATCCCACCAACCTTTTAGTTGTTCAATGAATCTAGCTACTAAAATATTAGCAACAGCATGATCTGAAACATTTTGTTGTGTTTTGTATGCATTAGCGAGCATTACCATGTTTAAAATATTCATAATATTACTTTCAGCTACACCATCTATATTCCACTCATAAATGGCATCTGGAAAGTATTTATTTTGTATTTTTTTTATATGATTTTTTTAAAGCAATGTTTGGTGAGGTAGCTCTACTATGATATAATTTTTGGGTTGTCTCCAATTGAGTCTATTTATCTTAGTGACAGATTCATTATCAAAGTCACTATAAGCTTTTATTAAAGCACTAATAGTGGGTTGGTCTAAGGTATCTTTTGTAATTAATCTTTGAAGTTTATGGGTGTCTAATATAGGAGTGGGTTCTAGTTTTGATTTCCCTAAAAGTCGTTTCTTTTGTTCTATGGCCTTAGCGAATTCTAGGCTAAGATTTTTTGGGAATTCAAATATCTTTAAAATGAGTTTTTTGAATGTTTCTACTTGTGGTATAATTTGTTGGGTAGGATTTTGGATTGTTATGTCCATCCTATTCAACCGTTTTCCTATGATTACTAAATGTTGATTTGTATAGTTGTTTTGTTCAATTACCTTATGTATATAAAATAAATATGTTTCAGCCAGTATCCTAAAAGGAGTAGCTATTGCCTCACTTTTTTCATGCTGTATTTTATTCTCCTAAATGGTGGATAATTGGATTTTATGGTTTCACCATTATCGAGTTTCTACTTGTAATGATATTCCCATACTACTATTTCTTTTGGTTCAAGGAATTGTTCTTCTAACCAATCAAAGAAAAACATGTGGACTTCATATTTATATATGTAGTTGTAATATTTTTGCTTGATATCTTTTGCTTTATCGACAAAGGTTTCGAAGAACCATTTTCTAATTTGTTTGTTGTTTTTCGAATTAAAATTTTTATTAAGGAATGCTCTATTTGGTTCAAATTGTTTTTCCAAAACATTTAATTCTACATCTATCATTTGCGAATATATTAGAGAGTGATGACGAGAGTTTATATTTTCTAAAACTGATTCAAGTTCGTTCCATTGATAAACTGACCTGGAAATTCCTAATCTATTGTCTAGACCACTAATTTCTAGTTCAAGTGGTATCACGGGATTATTTCTATGGATACTATGAGGTAAATGTGTTGTCTCTTATATGGAAGTATTCCTATGAGTACTTGATGGAATCGTGATTATAGGTGGAAGATGAGGATTAAGTTCCACTGATCATAAAGAGGAGGTTACCTTTCCTTTTGACGAGTTAGATCTTAAATCGAAAGATACTATGAGAAACCTAATAGTTACCTTTCCTTTTAGATGTTGAATAACATTAGTCGGATTTGTATTTTGAACAACTTGTTGGGAAATTTGATTTTCTAATTTCCATTGTTCTAGTAAAGTAACTTGATCCCAACTAATAGATTTAGGAATTATTGTATTTGCTCTAGAAATGTCAGTCTGGAGGAAAAGTGTTTCTCCTCATGGACTATGTTTGAAAGCATTTTCTCCAAAGGCAGAAGTCATTACCTTGAAATGGATTCTATAAATAAGAGTAAAAGGGATAGATCTATCAGCTATCTTGTAATTATGTGTTTTTATTTAGAGTGTAAGTGCTTTAAAAATATTCTTATCTTTAAAGGATACTAAGAAATTGGGATAGTGGTCAAAATGTATTAGTCCTTTGCAAAGACTTGTCTCTACGGCACCAAGAATGGATTCATCATAATTTAAGAGACGTGAGTCTCGTAGAACTAAGAGAATAGATGTATTATAACCTTCTTTTGTAAGAGATTTAATTCCTACCTAGATTAGTCATATATGAATATAATTGTATCTTTGTTTATGTTTTTTAATAGACTTTTGATTTAAAAGATGCATTTTTTCATAAGAGTTTGAAAGAGTAACATCTCTTTCTTCAGTAGTTATGACATAATCGGATTTTTTGAAAATTTTCAATTTTGATTGCTTGTATTTTTCCTTAAGCTAAACTTTAGGAGTTTCCCAATTTTCTATAGATTTTTTAAAATATTCGATCCTTGCTTTTTCTCTATGTATAGGACCTAGATTTGAGTTCATTGGTGATAGAAAACTAGAGGAAGACATGGATCTTCTAAGTAAGCTCATACCTAAAGATTGGAACTATCCCTTCTTCACAACCATTACAGAACTAAACCAATGGTCTTGCTGCCTCTCTAGGACTTATGGCCTGGACCACTCTATAAAAACAAGAAGAGTGCCAACGAATGGCTCTCGATCTATGAGCATGAATACCAAAAAGACTATATATACCTTCTAGCTTTGCCCTTGTTAAATTTTCATAACTCCAAAAATATCCTCACCTCATGTGACATTGTCAATGAGGGACTGGAGGCCCCCGACGAACCATATCTAGCATAAGCAAGTCATTAGGAGTCATTTTCGACCCCTAGCAAAAGTCACCTAGAGCTTATGGTTGCACAACTCTCGCTCAAGGTTGTGCGATCTCTAGTGACTGTCGACTACCGTTGATGCCAGATCTAGCTTGTCATTGGTAGTCACAAGTAAATCTTCCTATTTTTAATTAATTAATTTAAAATATACACCTAAAAGTCATTTTCAATTGTAGTTTTTCGAAATAGCATTTAAATCAAAGTCAATTTCCAAAATTATAATTTATAAAATATTATTTGAATTTCGAAAAAATTCTCTTAACGTAAAGACTTTGCATTTCTTCAAACATTTTCCCCAAAGCTATACTAAATGCAACCTTAATTTTTTTGGTAACTCGCATTTGACTTTCAAAGTGGCAATCATTAATGGGCTAATCACTCCGCGAGACGAGGACGTAAATGTGCTGTACTTACTAAAGAGTTTCTGAAGCCCAACAATATGCTGTTCGTATATTCCAGCAGTAGAGCCTTCAAAATTCAAAATCGTGGTTAAAGTAATGGGCTAGTTCAAAATAGAACATAGAATCAATATAAATGAATAAATAAACAAACAAATATGAAGACCGAACACAATATCGTCAGTTCATTTTAAATTATCGTTTTGGTTTAGGGTCAAGAAGATTGTCTTATCTGCAACGATGGAGCTAGAAATCTCATCAATTTGGCAAATAGAGATAAACGCAAGAAGTCGGGAGCTGGACATGTCAATTGCCCGAGCCCCAAGCCCATATTGTGTAAAAGTGAGATTTTGGGCTGCTTTTACAGTTAAATATAGTCGATTTGTGTTTAATTTGCGCATTACCTCTATCTTTCATGCTTGTTAGCTTAATCTCACGGATAACTCAGAGCTTTTGTGCCCAATTTATCACGTGTGAAAAGGAAAGAAAGACCAAATCAAGCACAGAAAGGTAATATATATATATAGACATAATGCAGCCTCCCAGGCCTTGAAAAAGTTAGGATGAATATATCCGTCCTTCTTTGATGGGTAATCATTCGAATTCATAAAAAATATAATTTATTCAGTTTTCCTTATTTCCTGTTTAATAAAGGATGTTGAAAGTCGTGAATTGATATATTGCTTCTTCAGAACAAAATAGATTCTTCCCTTATATGGTTGCCCTTATTATGAAAAACAATGTTGAACATCGGATTTACAAAATGTTTTATGGTTTCTGTCCCTTGCACATCAAATGCCTACGACACCATTGTCAACATATGCAGCTGTAAACAACTCGGTGACCGTTGAAGGAGAATGAAAGGACTGGGTGGTGGTAGTCGAGGAAGAAGTTGGTGCAGTGCCTTAGGTTACGCATGACAAAATTTCTGAAACAAGAATTGATTTCTTCCCAGAAATCAATTTCTTAATTTCTATTCCTCGGACAAGTTTCTGAGCAAAGAAACCCGTTTGATAACGATTTAAATTTCTATTTCTGAAACAAAAATCATTTTGATAACAGAACAAAATTTCTATTTCTAGGAATAGAAATTGATTAGATAACAACATAGGAAATCATCAAATACAAAATAATAGTTGAAGTAATACTAATACATTATAAAAGTTGAAAACACAATTTCATGGAATTTCCGGCATATTATTATCCATTGCCATTTTATTAGCAATTGTTTTCCTAAGCGTATTTATTTGGTTTCCCTCATCGGTCAATGTATCGTTTGCAAGCTCATCCTACTTAGGTTTAGACAAGTATTGCGAAAGCATGAATATGGGTGCCATCAATGGCGCATATACAGCCTTGTCATTTTATAAAAACTAGTACTATACAAGATTATCAACAAAATAAAATTAATGATGTAAAGGAATATATAAGAATTCTACCTTAAAGTAATGTTTATGGTTAGGAACCAATCGGGGGAAGGTCGGTTTATTTTGATTCTCGAATTGAATCAGTCCAGTTGCTCATCCCTAATTTCTTTATTGTTGCTCAATGAACCTTTAATGGCCCTTGCATAGCAAAGAGTATAACAATCTAATTATTTTGATTTTGCAAGAATTTTGAATCCGCAAAAAAATAAGGTTAAATTTTTATGCACGTTTTTTATTCATCTATTACGTAAGAACTTTTTCTTCAAGCGGCCATGCGCGTGCCTTTTTAATGAGGAAAGAGCCCCATTGTTTTTAAGTAAGCATTTAAGAACTTTGGTCGTTTTTGAAAATTGGGGACCCATTCGATTGCCTTTCATCCTAAAAAGGAAGTTATCAAAAAAAAAAATTGAAAAAAAATGCAAAAAAAAAAAAACACGAGCAAAATAAGAAAAAGAAAATTAGCAATAATTTGTGAAGCTGTGGTTATGAGTGAATTAAGTTAGCAAGAAAGTGCAAGGTTCTTTTATATGGTTTGATTTCAGTTTCGATTTCTATTTTAGTAAAGCGAGAAGTTAAAAATTCCAACTTTTGATTTCTTCAATTTATCTATTTCTGGAATAGAAATGTTTCAGAAATAGAAAAATCAAATTGCATTACCAAAGCAGATTCCTGTTTCAAACCTGTTCTAGGGAACAGAGAAACGAAGAAATCAAAAAACAGAAATTTTGTCATGAGTGCCCTTAGTCACCATTGAAGAAATAAAGTTGGTCCCACTATGGTGACATCAGGCCAAAAATATGAGCTTTGGGTTATAACAATTCACCTAACCCTCAAAAGCCCATTCGATGGAATGTCCAGACACACTTGGCCTAAAGATGAAAAACTAATGGCCCAAACCTTTATCTCGGTGACAATGCACTTTTGAGTCGGGAAGCCTATTGATGAAACGTTTGAAGAGCTCATTAATTGTGAATTTTTTGTGGACAAAGTTTAACTAAAAATCATGACACGTGGTGACAATTGGTCGACTCGAAACATGAAAGGAAGTTCAACTCTAGTCAAAGATGATCCCTCGACTATAAGATAATTGTAGCTAAAGGATTTTTTTTTTTTTTTTTTGGTCCTAATCTACATCTATTTTACTTTCACTCCCAGACTTTTTCCTTACTTTTTACAAAGCGTAAGAATCAAAACTCACACATAAAATTAAATCGTCATTCTCCAACTCCATGAGAAGATAAGGATTCGAACCCTTCCCCTTCTCATGTGGGAAGGATAGCCACTTGAGTAAATTGTTCTATAGTTAAAGGATTATGGGCTACTAAGGCCCTGTTTGTTTATTTTTTGTTTTTCTTCCTTGGAACAAAAATTTCTGTTCTTTTGTTCCCCGGAGCAAAAAAAAAAAATGCATTTGGTAAAATTTTTGCTCCTAAGAACAAAAAATTTATTTTTTTCTCTCGGAACAGAAATAAGAAATAGAAAAAAAGTTGTTTCTTGTTCTCGGGAACAATTCCGAGAAACACTTCTTTTTCTTTTTCTTTTTTCTTCCCTTCTTCTTCCTTTTGGCCCGTCACCACCCTCGACCATGGCCGGCAACCGGCTGACGAGAGTTGACGACCTCACCGTGGCTGGGCAAGGCTTGGCCTCACCGGCTAGCGCAAGGCTCGGCCTCGCCAAGCCAGGGCGAGGCCGACCTCGTGCCACTTGGGCAAGGCCAAGCCTCTTTGGTGGCCTCGGTGGAGCTCATCTAGATCTAGCGAGGCCGAGCTTGAGCTTGCCTAGCCAAGGCAAGGCCGAGACGCTCGGCCTCGCCGGCCATAGCTGAGGCTAGCGACCGGCCAAAAGGAAGAAAGAAGAAAAAAAAGAAATATAATAAAAATATTAAAAAATTAAAAGAAATAACAAAATTATACAAGTTTACTTACCAAATACATTTCTATTCCTAGAATAGAAATTTTTTTTTCAGTTATCAAACACGTTCTTATACTAGGAAAAGAAAAAAAAAACTATTTATGCTTAAAAATTGTTCCTCGGAACAAAAACGTTATCGAACGCGCTCTAAAAGTCATTCCTAAAATAACTCACAAATACATAGCTTTCTTCTTCAATTTCTATAGAGGGGGAGGATTTAAGCTAGACCTCTCCCTCCCCTCCATTTTTCCTTTTTCTTTGTCTAATTTGCTTATCTTTTCTATTTTTCTTACTTTCTTCCCATTTTGAAGAGCTTTTCTCTTCTAACTAATTTAGATCTAGAAATAGGTTTCTACTCTGATCTAATTTAGAATTGGAGGTTTTTTTTTTTTTTTTTTTTTTTTGGTGTATGATTTCAGAATTTCTCTTCTCTAGGATTTTTGTTGATGTACAAGATTAGTTTCAAAGGAGATTGGAGGAGTTTCGTGAAAGTTTTCACGGGTGTTACTATGAATAGCGATGGAGTTGGGGTCGCCAAACCTATGTGGGCATCGTCGAACGGCAAAGCTATAACAATATATGAAGATCTCGATGTGTGCTCATTACTAAAGATGAATTCGATGATTGCTCATTGATTTTGGTTGAAAAAATCACAAATCTACTCTTTAAGAGCATGACCTCTAACTTTGTTCTAATGATTCATCTTTTTATCTAGAGCTTGTTTTATTTTGGATATGTTTGTATTTGTCTTGATTTGTAGAAGGATTGTGTTGCTATATTCTATATCCGTGGATGAATGAAATATTTCTTTAACCAAAAAAAAAGTAACACATTAGTCAAGAGAGAGAGAATCTTGCGTAGAAAAATCGGATACACAACGGAATGATCCATTAAAAATACAGGAGAAATCAAGAACGCAATACATCTACATACACATATACACACATCTGAACATCTTTCAAGACATTCAATACAGAAGAGACTGTTCAAAGAAAAATCCTATGGCATTAAATCAAGAAGTCCAATTAAATTTTGAAGAAGACCATTCGGATTAGACTTTGTTTAAGCTTAAAGTTTGAAACTCGAATTAGATTAGATTTCTTGATTCCAGTACTTTTTCGCAATTATGAAAGCTTCCCAGCCATGTTTTCCAAGCTTTTTACTTTCTCTTTGACTTCATTAATTTCCATTGATAAGTGATAAGGTAATTTTTCTAATTTAAATATGGAGAATTTATTTATTGGAATCAAGCTCGCTCTTTATTTTTCAAACATGTAGGATGGATCTTCCACCACCTTTGCGTTTTGGAGTTCGCATGTATTATGAGGGTGTTTTATGAGTGTGTTTGTACCTAAATCTGAAATAGTATATATCAAGTGTAGTTCAACAATGTGAGTTAGCGTAGGTATGAAGGAGTGAGTTTCCTATCGATTGGTCACTTGGTATTGGGACCTGTCGCGACCTACCCCTCGGGAGGAAGGAGTAGGTTTAGGGGTATTGCCTAAAGGACGAGCCTATGACTTAGGATTAGACGCAGGCTCTCCCAAGCCCATACCTCGCGTGACATTAGGGTATTCTTAAGAATTTCGCAAAAATAAGTCGCCACTAGCCTATTGGAGTCAGCTAGAAACCAAGTAAGACACAAGAGTATACCGCACTTCCTATGCAACCAGAGAATCTAGGATTGGAGATTTGATTACACTAATTGACCAATTAGTGCCTTTTTGGTACATAATCATTGTTTATTTTAAAAGAAATATTTTTCTTGGGTAGTTTAGATCGATTTTATACCTATCCACTAACATATGAGGTGATTATGCGAGTACGCAATCATTAAAATAACAATTAACAATCAAGATCACAATTGCAGTAAATTGAGCACATGCAATAAACATAATTAAATATGCAAATTAAACGTATGATAAAATCAATATATGAGCAAATAAATGCCTAATCACACTAAAAATGCAATAGCAATTCTTAACCAAACCCTACAAATTTTGGATTTTCGAATTTTTTTTTTTTTTTATAATATTTATAATATTTTTGAATTTATTTATTTATATATATTTTTAATAAAAAAAAAATGATTCGGGCCGGGTAAGGAACCCGGCCCTGCTGACCTGATCCAGATCCCGTTGGCCCGGGTTGGGCTGAAGGAATCGGGCCGACCTTAAACCCACTAAAAAAACAAAAAGCCCACACGAATTTTTTTAAAAGAAGGGGGACAACTCTCGGCCCAAAACCCATCTTCGATTTTTTACTTTAGCCCACCTGAGGGTCCATTTTTCAATTTCTATTTTCAGCCCAATCCATTCAGCCCACGAAGCAAAAACAAGCCCGAAGCGAAGCCCATTCTTCATTTTCTATTTTCAGCCCTTTTATGTTTCCTTTTTTCTTATTTTCTTTTGCTCTTTTTTTCTTTTTGGTCTTCTTCTGCTGCAGAACGTCCCTCCGACGTATTTTCCTCTTGTTTTGTCCCTTCTTATTTCTTTTCATCGTTTTTTTTTCATTTCTTTTTCTCTTCTTTTTGTTTTGTTTTTCTCTTCCCCTTTTTTGGTCTTCTTCTCTGCATGCTTCCTTCTCCGACCGAAGCTTTCATTAAACCCAGAATTTCCCGTGAATTCAACCCCAACCTCAAAGCGCCAAAACCATGATCTTGACGTATATTTATTCCATACCAAGCCGAGAACAGCGTGCGACACTATCCAACAAACTCGAATTTATAGAAAATGCAAAACGCAAGATGGACGTGAGGTGTGACGTACGGCCACAAGTTCGGATATCCGCAAAATGCACGCGAAAAATGGACAAAAAGAAGACAAATGTTACCCTTTGAAAATGACACATACACTCCTAAAGTCCCTCCAGCCCACACGCTTAAAATGGCTTACATATGGATGTTATCTCTCTTTTCATTACTCTTTCATTTGTTTCTCTTGTTTTGTTTTCTTTATTTAATTTTCCCTTAACTGGGCGTGATTTCCTTTCTCACTGAAGCTCCCTTTTCGACGTTCTCCTCTTTGCCGAGAACAACACCATTGCCAAGATCTTTCTTGAAGAAATGCCACTGCTCAACCTCGCTAACCACTACCTACGATCAACGAGTTAAGGCTTCATGCAAGACGACCTCAGTAACTAGCGATCAAAACGACTATACACAAGTTTCGGAAATGGCAAAGGTAGTGGCTATTTTCCCGAAGCGCTTCAAGGGCATTTTATCAAACACCTAGGGTGCATTGGCTCAAGGCAACCACGGACAAGGACAAGACTCGAAACTAGATCACAGCTCAACGAGAATAGCAGGGAATGCTCAACATCAACAAAGGACAGCATAAGCGAACCCGAAACTCAATTCCCAACTCAGTAAACCATGCAAAAAGAATATGAGGGAACAGGACAAAAGCAGGGTACAAAGAAAAAAAAAGGTCGGCGGAGGTCCCTACCCGGCTCGAGGGTGGCGAACGGCACGCGAGATCAATAGATCGAACAATGTCCGGTCGCCTCGCACGCCCCCGAGCCGGAATCCTTGGGAAATCGACACGAGTTGAACCAAAAACCAGGAAACTCACCGCAAAAACTTGAATTTAAGGAAAGGGCAGCCGCGGCTTGGTGGTTCCGGCTAGGAGGCGCAAGCTCACGTCGGGGGTGGCTGAGCGATGCTCGGCTGAGGTGGATTCCGGGCCTACTTCTTCCTGGTCACTCTCCGTTTCTACCCCTCTCCTTCCTTCAAGCTCTCTCGCCAAAGGCCGTCTCAAATCTCTCTCGGCCAAAATTTCCTGTCCTTCGCTTCCCTCTCGGTTTCTCTCCGGTTTCTCTCGGCTTGGTGATGCCTGTGTTCTCTCCCCTCCTCCTGTTCGCGTGCTTCGCTTGACCAGCTGGTGCGCGAGGTCCCCCCCTGCGATGCTGGCTGGCAGCGCCGGCCTGACCCCGACCACCCACTCCTGGTCAGAGCTCCGTCCCAGTCGCTGTTCCCCTTGCCCTCTGCCGCTGTGCTTCTGCTTTTTGCTTTCTGCAGAGCGCGCGAAGGACCAAGAGGGGGAGGCTAAGAAGGCCGGGCTCATCTTGGGAGAAATAAGAGAAAAGTGGGCCGGCCCAGGCCAAGAGAAAAGGGAAAGAAAGAGGCCGGGTTGACCTACTCCCGGCCCGGTCTCATTTTTCCATTTTCCTTTCTTCTTTTTTTCTCTTTTTTTTTTTTTTTGTTATTAACAACTAATTCCTAATTTTGTATGCGATTAAGTCCTAAGTAAAATGGTAAAATTTATATGTCAATAGAACCTAGATGACAAGTTGGTTGGCCTATTGAGAGATTTCGACATTGATGATGCTGGTGATGCAATGGAGGGCGAAGTTATTGATCCACGATATCAATCTGGATTACAAGAAGTCTTTTGGAAAATAGGTGTGTTATGGAGATAGGTGACCTTGACCTTTCTCAAGACTTTTGTTTTTTGCAATATGCTCGAACAACGTAGAAAAATTGTAAATCTAAAATGTGATATAAATAAAATAAAAAAGCATAAGTGCATCAACTATAATCGTATGCCTTTCTTCATAAAGGTGTATTTGGATGTTTGATTTTGCTTCCGTGTGCTATTACTCAAAAGAGGAAACGATTATAAAGAATATGTGTCACGTGTGACATTCTGATTCTAGGGTTGACATAGTTGACATATGCCTACAGAGTACAGACCTGATATTATCTCTAGAGAGGTTTAAAGTACAGCCTCATCTTTCTGTTCCATGCTGATGAAGAATTACACACCTATTCTCATTATCTAGATAATGAAATTGGAGGAGTGCTAAATGGAGCTGATAAAACATGCCCGCATTGTAAAGACAAATTAACCCATAAAAATCCATTTCAATGAAAGAACGAAAAATAAATTAGTCTTCACATGAAAAATCAAACCTAACAAAATCTTTGGAGACACATCCAAGATAAACACAATTCTAATACTTAAATTATTTATAATTTATAAGCTTTTTTTTTTGTGTGTGGATATATGACTTTGAATTTTTCTATGATTCTCTAATTTTGACTAACTCGACATGTAATAAAGCGAAATTCAACTAATGCTAACAAGCATTTCAAAATCATTCTTAAGTTAGATATACACAATCATTTCCATCAATAGTAGTTTTCGTGTTTTTTTCTTTAATCAATTCCTAGGCTGCTAGAATATTTAACTCGTACATACAAATATTATATTGTAATTTTTTCTTACTGCACAATACTTCTTTTTTTTTGGAAAAATACTGCACAATACTTATCATCTTATTAAATGAATGTATTTCGAAGATCCTATTCACTTGATCATATTTTATCAAATGTTCTTATATATTAGATCCTTACTTAGCGGGGTTGTCACTTGTGTTGTTGTATGTACAAATTTTACATGGTTTAAACACCTTCAAATTTAATAATCGAGTAAAAGTTAGATTCTTCTAATATTTTTAAAGTGTCATTGATGAACCAATCAGCCAAGGATATGAATGATCATTTGCTGATTATTGGACATGAAACTTAATCGACGAGAAAAGTATAGGTGTTGAGATTGAAGACAATTGTGTCCAACCATTGTCGCAACCTACCCCCTTGAGGGGAGGGAATAGATTTAAGGGTATTATCTAAAAGACAGGTCTATGGCCTATTGTTGACACCTAATTTGTGTTTTCAAGTATATAAAATTAAAAAAAATTAAAAAATTAAAAAATTAACTAATTAATTAATTTTAAAAAAAAATTGTGGAAGGGGCCAGATCGGGCCGGATCTGGCCTTGGTCCGGCCCACCTTTTTCTTTCCTTCCCTGCGCGACTCAGCCCTAGACTTCTCCCTCCTCCTTCCATCCTTCGCACGCAGACTTGCAGTAGAAAGCAAAAAGCAAAAAGCAGCAGACAGGAAAAGAGGAGCAGAGCAGCAGGGGCAGAAGGAAAGGAAAAGCAGGCGCAGAAGATAAGGGGGGCAGAAAATAGATAGTCCATAGTAGAAAAAAGTAGAGAGGAGACTTGAGGGCAGGAGCAGAGAGGGGGGGAAAGGAAAGAGCAGGGGACCGAGGAACCGAGAGCTAGGGAGAGAGGAATAGGAGGAGGGGGGAGAAAGGAGGGAGCGGGTGGAGTTCATCCGAGGAGCCGAGAGTCCCCGAGACGCCATGCCACCTCCGGTGAGCCGCCCAGCTAACACCGATCGCCGCCATCTTCCTTGGAACCCAGGTTGGCATTCTTCGAACACCTGGTGCACGGTTCTTGAAGTCGAGCTGGCCGGAGCTCGTTCCGTTCATTTCGGGCGAGCTTCGACCTCCGTAGGTCCTTGGCTAGGTCCCCATTTGCTGTTGGCTACTTGCTAAGGATCCCAGGCCTACCTCGAGTCCCGGTTGGGTCGGATGCTTCCCGGTTCGTGAGCGCCCTCCACTTGTTTGGTAAAATGCCTGAACGGGATCTAGTTTTTCTCCTCTTGTTTTTAGCTAAAACTGAGCATCCATGAATTGATTCGTTCTGTTGAGGCGACACCCAGACGCGTCCTTGGCTGGACGGTGATGGGCGAAGTCACTCATCGTGGCCATCTCTGTTGTGGTGAGACTGCCGCGAGCGTGAGGAAGGAGAGGACCGTAAAGAAGAAAAACATAGGAGAACCGGGGGAGGAGAGGAGCTTGCGGAGGCCATCATCTGACCGGAGGACAAGTGTCGTCCTCCGCCCCAGTCGAGACATTGGAGGTCGATTGAGCGGGACAGATCCTAGATCTGGCCTGCTCGGCCCTTCTCGCCTCGCAAGACGGCTTGGAGTCGATCTAGGTTGTGGGCTTGCGGGGAGCCCTTTTGCAAAAGGGGTTAGGCTTGTCGGTCGAGCCCAACCCTAAACTAGGTAACGGTCTAACCATTTCTGGTTGGGCCTTGCCCTTTTCGGGCGAGTTGATTGACTCACCCCCGACTAGATCAAGCCCGGGTCCAAACCCGATCCATGCTGACCGGGCCAAACCCGGGTCGGGTCAAACTGGACTCGACCCGATTCGCCCAAATTTTTTTCTTTTTTGAAAAAAATTTTAAAAAATTTTGAAAATAAAAAAATGCAAGGTTTGGTTAGGAATTGCTATGTCTTGCATTCTTAGTGTAATTAGGCATTTATTTGCTCGTATATTAATTATATCGCATGTTTAATTTGCATATTTAATTATGTTTAATTGCACTTGCTCAATTTTACTGCAATTAGAATCTTGGTATCTACGATAGTCGCTTTAATGATTGCATACCCACATGATTACCTCATATGTTAGTAGATAGATATAAAATCAATTCAAACTGCCTGACAAAAATCTTTTCTTTTAAAATGAACAAGATTAGGTACCGAAAGAGCACTAACTGGTCAATTAGTGTAATCAAGTCTCCGATCCTAGATTATCCGATTATGTAGGAAGTGAGATATACTCACATACTTCACTTGGTTTCTAGCCGACCCCAATAGGTTAGTGGCGACTCTTTTTTGCAAAAATTCTTAAAAATACCCCAACGTCATGCGAGGTATGGGCTTGGGAGAGCCCGCGTATAATCATGGGTCTTAGATCCGTCCTTTAAGTAATATCTCTAAACCTATTCCCTTCCGAGGGTGGGTCGCGACACCCATCACTAGACACAGCTCTCCCAAACTCATATCTCACGCGATATTGGAGTGTTCATAAGAGTTTTATAATAATGAGTCGCCACTAGTCAATTGAGGTCGATTAAAAAATAAGTAAGGCATGGAAGTATATCTCACTTCCTATGCAATTTGAGACTTTAGGTCGATGACTTAATTATACTAACTAACTAGTTAGTGCCATTTTAGTACTTAACATTGTTCATTTTGTCGAGCAGTTTGAATTAAATTTAGACTAATCCACTAATATGTAAGGTGATCATACGGGTGCGCAATCATTAAAATAACAATTAACATCCAAGGAAAGCGTCAAATAAATTGCATGGGAGGGCAAAGATTTAATGTTATCAAATAGAAAGCATGCCATCAAAACTCTACAATGGAGTCCCTAAACTAAAGGAAGGCCACAATCAACGTAAAGAAAGTGCACAATTAAGGATATTAATTTTTAAAGATAATTAGAACTCTACGATGAAGTCCTAGCGGCTTGTTTAATCTTGAGTATAATTCAAAATTAAAAGACTTCCAATTTTAGGAGGAAATAACCCAAAAGATTAATTTTAACCTTTTTGAGTAATTTTAAATTTTATTTTCAAATTAATTTATTTTTTTATTTTTCGGATTTTTTTTTTATAAAAATTGAATTTTCGATTTTTCAAAAAATTCCGGATTTTTATAATTTTTTAATATTATAATCTTTATGAATTTTTATTTCTAATTTTTTTATTATTTTTCTAATTACTACTGAAATTTTAAACATCTTTCAAATTTTGGGAATTTTCTAATAATTTCTGATTTTTTATTTTTAATATTTGAATTTTTTAAAATAAAATTCTAATATTTTAATATTTTCTAAAATGTTTTTGAACTTTTGTTATTTTTCGAATCTTTTTAAAATTTTTGGTACTTTGAATATTTAATATTATTATATTTGAGAAAACAGTTTCGGACCGAGTAAACCCGATCCGGCCCATAGACCCGATCGATGACCGGACCCAACTAATTCAAAACTATTTCTTAGAACTCCTTTTTTTCATATTAATATTTTAATTAATTTTTTTAATTCCTTTTCTTTTATTTTCTTCTTTCCCTTTTGTCTTCTTTTTCCGTTTTTAAATTACCCTTTTCTTTTTATTTCTTTTTCTTTCATTCTTTTCTTTTCTTCTCCTGGACTTCTTCTTCCCCGATAGTTTCCTGCAAGCGCGAAGACTCCCGAACCGGGCTCCCTTCCCAAACCACAATCGGATCAACCTCAACTTCCAGTGAGCTCTCACCAACACTCAGATAGCTGTTAGGCCACCAACCTCCGCCGTTCAGCCTTTCCGACCGGCATTGACCACCGCCGACCGCGAGCTCTGACCACCGTTAACTCACTTACCGGAACCAAGAAAACTCTCTCCAACTTAATGATACACAATTGTTTCATGAAAATTATACAGAACATCATGAGAATAATCAAAGCAAACATGATTCAACGAGCAAAGAAATGAGGGCACCTCAATCATCGAGTTTAAATAAGAACTGATTCTCGATTTTCTTTGAGGCATTTTGTTAAACATATGATATGCACTAGCTGAAAGGGGAGCCTAGGCTGGCTTAGGGCTTGAGTTCGAGCCAGGGTTGATGCGCGATGTATAGATGACACTAAAAAAACAACACATAGACCGATTTCTAACATTTGACCAAGTTTAAGTAAAATACAGCCGGGCTTGGCTGAAACAAACCAGGGAGACTCGGATCTCGTTCAAACATTTGTTAAAACAGTTGGTGCGCATTACTGAAATGAAGGATTCCTGGCTCTTCGTGACTCAACCAAGGCCTAGGTTTATAATACAGCACACTAGAACATGTATCGGCGATGGATCGACAAGACCGAAGCTCGCGCTCGCGCGAACTGGTCGGCCACGAGCTCCGGCCCGACACCCCCCACGAAAACAGAACGCGCATGCTCGAGAGACCTGGGAAGGGCTGCGACGGCTTACGAACGGACGACCGACGACGGAAAAATGCTCCTTCGACCTCACTCTCTACAATATCTCTCTCGAATCTCTCCCAAAACCTTTCTCGCGCTCTCCACAGTAGAAAAATCAAAACCCTCTCTCTCTCCCCCTCCCCCGGACTCTCCAAAAAAAAAAAAAAAACCCAGAACGGGTCCTCCTCTCTCCCTCTAAAAGGCGACCGGCAAGCTCGCATCGCTTCTGCCGGTGCCAGCTTGCCAGCTGACCTGATCCCGACCTGTGAATCACGGCTGCTTTTGCTTTCTGCTCCTGTACGTCTCTTTCGGCACAGAGGAGTGCGCATTGCGTGAGGGAGGAAGAAGGAAGAAGATAGCGTGGGCCGGGCCGAGGAAAGAACAAAGAAAATGGGCCTAGCCCAAACAAGAAAGAGGAACAAGAAGGGAGAAGAGAGAAAGCCAGGCCTACCCCCAGCCTGGTCTCGCTCTCTCTCTCTCTTAAAAAATATAATAGTAATTTTTTAATTAATTTTTTCAAAAAGTTTCTAACAATTAATACTAATAATGCAAATGTTCCCAATTTCCATGTGCAAAAATTATTTTGTTTAGGAGTTAGAAATTAATCTCTAATTTTCTACGCAATTGAGTCCTTAATAAAAAGAGTAAAATTTATGTGTCAATAATCATGTAAAGAGCTGCCAAAATGTAAATAGAGATTGAAAGCAGACTTGAACAATTGGTGTTTATTGATTGATTAGTGGTCCCTATTATAAACTACAATTCAAAGATTTATACATTACTAATAATGGTTAACGATCATTACAAAGAAAGCAAACACATCCTACGCGACTCCTAAAATTCAACAACTTCTATTTACAGAGGTTATTTACCAAGGTTATTAGACAAATCAACTTCTACTAGGTCTTTTGTAGTCCGAGTCGACGTTACCAAGTGCCAAGTGTGGACGACGGTGCCAAACACGGTTACCCACGTAGCTTTTCCTCTCTCTCTCTCTTGGGGCAAGAATTTTTTCTTCTTCTCTCTTAAAATTTTTCTCAATCTCTAATCCTCGTTTTCTTTTGTTCTATAGCAAAGGAAGTGAGGTGGGCAGTGGGAGACGGGAAAGATATAAATATCCGAGAAGATCGTTGGCTAAAATAGGGCACTATTGGAGGACCTGCTAACCTAGGGGATCCACGAACAGTAGCGGAGTTAATAAGAATGAAGGAAAAAGAACGGAATGAACACAAGTTGCGGGGACTTTTTGATGAACAGATTGTACAGGAAATCCTAGCAATTCCTTAAACCATTCATGCGGAAAAGGATAAGCTAGTGTGGGCTTGTGACAAGACAAGGGACTATACAGTTAAAAGTTCCTACTACAACATCAACAGCACAGAAAATCGATAACCACAAAGTCAGCCTTCGTCTTCGCATCAGACACCAAGAGCTCTTGGCCTATTGTGAGTACGCACTTCCTACGTCAGAAAACTTGCATGAGATGAAAATAATACCTGAATCGAAGTGCCCTTTACGCCATCAACACCCGGAGACAATTGAGCACTTATTTTTGTTGTGTAGTTGGACGAAGGCAGTTTGGGCTCATCCGGCACTAAATATGCAAATCTAGAGTCAAGGTTTGCAAAGAATTGAAGATTGGCTACTGAAGTTCAGAAAACCCCAAACAAACTCACCTTCAGTTGAGCTAGTCGCTGGCGTGATGTGGAATTTGTGGAAGGCTTGGAACCACTTTGTTTTCTGACGGAGAAAGCCAGATGCAATTGCATTGGTCGAGGAAGCCATAGCAATTCAGAGCAGCTTCAGGAGATAGAACCGATTGAAAAACACGAATGAAATTCAACGAGAGAACTCACCGTCGACTCGGTCTCCACCGAAGAAGGGCTTGTTGAAGATAAATGTGGATGGGTCGCTCGGTGTGGGATCGTCCGCTGGAGCCATAGCCGGAGTGTGCAGAGATGAGTCGGGGAAGTTGGACGATGGCTTCGCGATGGAGGTTCATGCATCCTCAGTTTGCAAATAGAAACCCTAGCTTTGTCCCAGGCATTGAGGTCGTTTGGTGCACGAACAGAAGCCTCTTGTACTTTAGAGTCAGAAAACTCAACTTTGATAAGCATCCTCAGATCAAGACAAACCACCGTGGGGAGTGTGTGGTCTTATCGCTCGTCTCGCAAGTTGGGCCGTCCGTGGGAACCATTTAAAGGGAATTTGTAGCAGAGCCCTGTTTCATTTGATGCAAAGATGTCATTAATAGCTAATATCTTAATGTACAGAAATGCAGTAAGATATGCAGATGCGGAACGATGCAAAGCTGAAATTTTTGTTTGGATGTCCAATCAGTCGATGTTGAAGAGTTCAGCCTCTAGTTTTTCATATTTAATGAAAAATTACTACTAAAAATTTAGGTGTCAATAAATTGCAAGACCAAGGAAGGAAAAGAAAAACCAATAATTTCAAAATTTTTTTAACTTTTCATCAATAGCATGGTGATAAACTTGTTTAAGGAAAAAAAAAATTGGGGACGGTCTCTTACCATGAAGGCGAAAGCCAAACACATCGTTTGACATGATGATCACACTCAAGGTGACATCCTCAAAACGTTTTCTGATACTCTCCTGCGCATGTCTTACTCTTATTGATCTTTCAGCCTTACATTCACTCACGTGCAGCTCCTCCAACGATGTCAATTCGTTGAGGCCTTTGACGTCACCGATCCTCTGGCAACATGGATTTCCAGGACTTTCAACATGGTGAGGTCGGATACGTTGGGTAACTTGTTGAGGGAATTGCAGTTCTTGAGAGACAATCTCTGCAATGACCTCAATTTGGACAGGCCGTTAAGAAGTACTATCTTGCAATCCGACACCACCAGGATCTCTAGGCGTTTTATCTCTCCGAGACCTTTAATCTCTTCGACAGGCAAGTTTAAGAGCTCTAACTCCAACAAGTTAATCCGATTCTGAATTGTCGGCAATCTCTTCAGTGACAAACAAGCTCGGATGGACAAGATGAACAACGATGAGGGAAGCCCCAATACTCCTTGAAGATTCGTGCCCCTCAGGACGACTTTCTTGAGCTGAGGAATGCATGCGGAGCCATATTCAAATTCCAAATTGAGGATTTGGGAATGAGACAACTCTAAGCTCTTGAGCTTCGGGAACCTTATGAGCCAAAGAGCCTGCGGGTTGGTCAAAGTGGATGCGTGGTCAAACGCCAAAGGAGGAACCAGTAGCTGCTTGGGATTCTCATTGCCGAAAAAGTGCATCTGACGGACGCAAAACAATTCGACACCTGTTGATCAAAATTAAGGTTGGGTTTTATGTAAAGACGGATAAAAAACAATTCTTCAAAGTACAAAAAAATGCATATGATCAAAAAAATCTAAAAATTAATCGTAGATAATGATCGCCTGATAGGTTTGAATGGTCATGATGGAGAGACAATTTAATAGAATTGATCGTTCTTAAATGAATGATAATCGCTCATTCTTAAATGAATGATAATTATTCATGATTAGATTTTTCATTGTTATCTTTGCCATGCATTATATAAAAACTTGTATACTGGCATAGATTCTGCAAGTCATGTAAAGACAAATGCAAAACAGTTCTTTGAGGTAAAAAAAATGCATTTGATGAAAAAGTCCAAAAATTAACCATGGATGTAATTCACATAGTTGGTTTGAATGGTCTTGATGGAGAGACTATTGGGTAAGGTTGGCCGTTCTTAAAGGAACAATAGTTGCTCGTGATTAGATTTTTTCATCTGGACACGTGCATTTGACTCTTAAGTAGCTAATAATTTGGTAAGACTAACCGTTTTTGAAAAAATGATCTGTGGTTTATAATTGAGTTATTTTTCTCTTTCCTTTGGAAGCACGCATGTTGTTTTTAACGGGCAATTATTAATGGTGGGACTAATAGTTCTTGAAAGAATAGTATTGTTCCAAAAATAGATTTTGTGTCAATATGAAGACATCATTTGATCACTCGTGTAAGGGAGAAGAATGACGTAAGTGCTATAACTTTCGTATGGTGCTTACTTAAGTGCCATAACCTTTTTTTTTTCGCTCACATATCGAAGTAAAATAAAGCATTTGAGTATCATTTCTGGAATATCATCCTACATGAATTCTTTTAATTTTTTAATTTTTTGTTTTCGTTTTTTTAGGGCCAACGAGGAGTCTGGAATAGGGTCACCTTGCCCTCTACTGCAAAGGCCTTGGGCAAGACCGCAGTCGGCAAGTCAATGTGCTGCTCCGATCATCCAATTAACTTGTAACTGGTGATAAAAAAAAGTCACGCTCTAGTATTAATTTTAGACCCAATAAAAATTTTAATTTCCAAGTTCTAGGTTAGCTTCAATATGGATTTAAAAGTAATGTCAAGTTGAGGGCTAATGGTCCTCAATTGGCGTAAATTCTCTCAAACTCTTATCTCACGCAATGTTAAGATTTTCATTTTAGTTTGAACCCTATGAGGATTCTATATGAGGAGTCGCCACAAGCCTACTGGGTAAATTAAGTGTGGTAGGAAGTATACCTCACTTCCTATGACCACTAGAAATCTAGAGTCAGGGGAGGAGGGGGGGTTTATTACATTAATTATCTAACTGGTGCCCTTTTGCTACCTAAACTTGATTATTTGTTAGCTAAGGTATCCACGTCGTCTTTTTTATCAAATTATAAATCCTAAGGTTTTTGTCTGTTTAGTGTTCATGCAATTTTTTTTATATTTATTAAGGTCTAACCCAACCATTCCATTAAAGTAAAGCAAACCACGACATATGAAAGTAACATAAGAATCACAAACAATTAATCAAAGGTAGTAATGAAAGAATCAGTAGAGAGTAAAGTGCGATAAAATAACCCAACACAAGTCGGACAAAGAATATAGCATGGCCTTACTATTAAGTCTATGATAGCAACCCCTATAAATTTGACTTATAGACTATCCTATCTTCAAATGGGTAATATGGGTTACCGAAACTTTCGGAGAGACAAGAAACCCCCCGTTGGCACTTTGTCATCCTCAGTCAGGGTCACAATTCAGCTTTTTTTGGATATTAGATGCTCATTTAGTCCCTTTCAAGTTTCTCCTAGGTTACGCCATTTCCTCGTTACCTACCCAATTATTCGAAGTGAAACCTAAATTTAACTAACTTACTTACTATGATTTTTATTTCTTGTGAAGTGACATTTCCAAACTGCTATCTCTATATTAATCTGATTATATTTCTCGAACTAAAACTAATTTATTCGTTAAGACTAATCGGCTAAACAAATCCTAAGTGATTTTAAACTAAACCAAGAATCCACGATTTAATCCAAAATGAACACACACAACATTATCAATTGATCAATCAAACAAAGGCACAAGTTACGTTAAAAATCAAAGAATAGAACTTTCCTAACAATATGAATTCCATTGAAACGAAATTAAACTAAGTCTAATTATAAAATCTAACTACCTAATCACGGTCTATTTCTCTAACCAAATTTCATAATTTTTCTATTTCCAGATTTTTTTAAATTTGTTTTTATTTTCTGCAAAATGAGGACTAGGACTGGGCCCCATTCTCAAGCTAGGTCCACCTACAACATCAGGTGTTGGCTACATAAAGACGGACCATGAACAAGCTTATTAATCAAGCAGTCAAAATTCACAGGCTCAATATTGAATGTAACACAATACTGAATGTAACACGTCAAGCCCATTGCATACTATAAACTCTCTAAACCCGATTTCAACCATAAACCCGTTAAAAGTTCACTTCAACTAAATCCACAATAAGGCCATATTAAAACCATGTTCAACCACAACTACATTCAAGTCAACACTAAGCCCATTTCCATCTCATTTTCTTATCTTCTATTATTTGTCTTGCATTTCCCCCTATCTCTTTCCTCTGGACGCTTGCAAATTTCATTTTTCTTTTTATCTTCTTCAGAGTTCAACATCCCCCAGAATTTGTAATTGGAAAAGATGCTTACCAATGTAAGAAAACTCACTTCATTTGAGCTATGGAAACTCATGTTTCGATATTAATATACAAATTAAATTACCATGTCTAAGTTGTCTACTTCGAACAGGTTTTAACTTACATAAAAGCATGGAAAACTACCACAAAGGTAGTGGC
The DNA here is from genome assembly GCA_014182575.1 of Eucalyptus decipiens. Lineage (NCBI taxonomy): Eukaryota > Viridiplantae > Streptophyta > Magnoliopsida > Myrtales > Myrtaceae > Eucalyptus > Eucalyptus decipiens. The sequence continues at coordinate 59,572,336 of CM024613.1, read as the reverse complement.
GGAGTTGTTTATTATTGATCGCAAAAACATGAGTAATAAAAAATATATTTAAAGAATTGTATTGTTGTTAATTGCGCCAAGGCCCCAAGGGCTGGATTGCGCAGCAAGGCAAGCCCTGCTCAGTTCTTACCTGCCCCTCCCTCCATGGTGGCTAAACCTGCTTATCCAGTTAGACCCATTTATATGCTCAATTTCTAAATTGATAATCAGTAATCTAACACAAACCAATCATACAATTTTAGTACTTAAACCCTATTGTACTGAGTATACATAATACATAATTAATCGAAATTATCTGGTTGCTTATATACTAAGAATTCGTTAAAAACACATTTTTAAAGACTTGTGTGTCAAGCGTTAACCACTGTAGGAAGAGATTACGTTGTCTTAACCGCTCTTAAGGAGCCACGTAACTCCTGTGCCAGGAAGAAACCAGCTCAGCTAACCGCGCACCATGCATGCATCTGGAGAAAATAAGAGGCGACGACATATGAAAGCAGATTGATTGTGAGGCAAATCACACTGATCGGACGAACGAGTCTCGCTTGACTCGGTCATTGAAAATGCCATGATTGTTGTTATTTAATTCGTAAATAGCTTTAGCTTTAAAAAAAATCGTAAATAGCTTCATTAATCGAACATTGGCGGATGCGGATTAAGGCTCGACAATAATGACTTACTAGGCTAAGGAAGCATTTTTTTCATGGAAAATTCAAGATTTGAAGAAAAATTTATTCGAAATAATCACTTGTATTGCTTATAAAATTAAATAAATGAAAATATTTCATCACCTACAAAAATAGATAGTTATGAATTTTTGTCGATAATGATTTTTTTCATTGACTTTTTTTTTAATCGATACAACAAGCCATTTTTTGGAAAAGATTTTTCAAATCTTAAGTTTTTCCTAAAACAAACACACCCAAAATTCGTTCATGGAAAAGCATGTTCATCTATTCAACGTATGCTTAAAGGATGACCTGATCTTGCTTCAGTAAGTGGAGAGAGAAGAAGTAAGCGGATCTAATGCTGCGTCATTTATTCAGCGTATCTTAAGTAATTATCTCATATACAGTATCCTCCTGCTTTTTTTTTTTTTTTTTTTAACAAACGTAAGAAGTGTCCATTTACAAGTTTTTGTTTTCCAAAGAAAAGAGAAATTAGAATATTGTAACAACATTGCCATGTTTTTTGCTTATTTTGTTTATTCTAACGTTTGTGCCGGAACATGGCGCGGGTTCGTGACTAGTTTCATATAATTGAAAACTATATTCAGGGATGTAAGTCTTCATCAATCGATCTTCTCATGTTACAAACCTTTAAAAGATCAGGAAAGAAAATATTAATGAGTGTGATTTTGCATCACTTTCCCTTAAACTTCAAAGAATATGAATTGCAAGATCAAACTAGATCTGGGAAATGACGTCGTCGCATGTAAAGAACATTCTAAAAAATAATTCCCTTAGTAGAAGCTAGGGCTAACGCATTTACTTACCAAGACATTGTTTATGTTTTTTCTTTTTTCTTTTTTTGCTTTGTTTCGTCTCTATATGATTTGTCTCCTTTAAGGCATGTCGTAAAGAGTAATTAAGATGCTCATATATCCACCAAAAGATTGTCAGTTTCTGGAAAATAGTGAAGAAAGTTAATAGATGTCTATGAAAAGTTTTTAGCGGTTCTACACTTAACAAAATTCAAATTTTGAACATTTGAAGAAATAAATAGTGGAAAATAAAAGTTACACCTGATACGTAGCTGACCAAGGCTCAGATTCTCATCATCTCTTATTTTTCAATCTAGATAATCACGCACATAGAGAAAGAGAGAGAGAGAGAGAGAGAGAGAGAGAGAGTATAATAAAGGAAATATTCACGTAATTATTCATCAAGGAAATGTTTGTACAAGACATCAACTGAGACTCGAGAACGCCCATGAACAAGAGCAAGAAGAACACACAACACACGTAAATTACAAAGAGCAGCAACGCGTGCCCTCAAATATCATCGAGTACGTCTCAGTTTTGATCCCCCACGCTGATCAACTTGGCATCCCGCAGCTTAGCCTCCTTCCTTATTTTGCCGACCACCGTGTCCGCTTCGATCCTCTCGGCAATCACCTCCAACATAGTTCCACGCTCCCCAACATAGCGCGTGGATATCACATCTGTTTCAATGACGAAAACGTACACAAGAGAGGATGATGAGAAGGCTAGGGTTTTCTTTAATACACTAAAGGCGAAGGATATCGATAGTTAATGCTCGAAATCATTCCGATGAAATCTGTGTATGTGGAGGATCGGGAGATGAGTGTCCAAACGTGTTCTAAGGAATCATTACCAGTTGCTGCGCTAGTTGCGATCGTACGTGCCTTGGCCTTGCGTGTGTTGTCCTCCGTCATGAGATCAATCACTACCCTCTTCTGGATATGAAGGACAAAACGGCAGAGAGATATCAGCCCGCGAAGAATTGAAGTTTCTAAAGAAGAGGGCTAAGAAGCGACGACCATCGATGCAGGAACCTTAATCCAAACAAAACGAGGAAATAAACCGAGCGCGAGAAAATTAAGACAAGAGAGCGGAGTAAGCACAGACCGCCATGTCGTATCTCAGACCGATCTGTTCTCTCTCGTCTAGCTGAGCCCTTCTCTCTCTCTCTCTCTCTCTATCTCTAGACACAACGTGCTTGGCTTGATGGATGATGAAGAAGATGAAGTTTTCATCTGGTGTCGTCCTTTTATAGAGATCTTTGAACCCGACTTCAGGCAATTTGCTAATTAAAATCACGGTCGGTCCATTGCAGCGAAGTTACCATGACATTTCCGATCTCTTGCCAGTCAGTTTTACTCGGAACAGTCGACAAGCATGGCTCTCATAATTTCCACGACACGCGTTATTTTGGGGCACATAAGTCATACATATCATATAGTTATACTCTATTCTATTTTCACACGATATTTTCCACGTTGAGATCACGAATGTAGTTATTGCCTTAGCACTTACGCAATTTATGATTCTATTTACGTAGCTATTGCATGGCATGGCCATTCTTCTAGAAACAAAAAACAAAAAAAATCGTTTCAGAAAGTTCAGAGGAAATTGAACTTGCTAGGCATTAAAGTCAGAGGATGATGACGAGGCTTTGAATTCAAAGGATCGCGGAAGCTTCCTCGGACAAAATTAAGCGATGATTCATGTACAGAGAGTTTACTTGGGCTCAGGTACAAAGGTCCATGTGGCGCATGATCATTGGTCTCGATGATGATAGTCATGAGTAGTTAACATAGAGATAAGCAATGATCATGAGCTACCAAGAATTTAGCATGCTGGTCTTCCTAAAATGTTGGCGACGTAGCATTACTCAGATGTAGATATTATGATTTGCACGGGCGCTTGTATAGGAGGATCGATCGAGTCATTTTCGAATTCGTCATGACATGAAAAACCGAACAGAATTAATTCATGCCCAGCTGGAATAATCCTCCTTACGGTTCATTAGCCAATTATCTTTTCAAAGTCGATCATATAATCGGTGGTGAACATCTTGGAAATAATGCAAAATGTAATGGACATGACGAGGCTTTGTGCGTGTTCAAGAGTTAATAGGTTATGTGATAAGCACGGTTCTCATAGCCTACACGACACGCCTTATTTGGAGTCAAATAGTCACACAAATATGTTGTCATGCTCTAGTACTTTCACACGATGTTTTCTAGATAGAGATGACTATTGCAGGACGTTTTGCCTTTGCACTTAAGCAATTTTACTTATCTATTTGACTAGTTATTGCATAACGGTTCTTCCAGAAGCGAGATTTCAATCGGAGAGTCCAAACGAGATTGAACTTCCTAGGCTTTAAATTCAAAGGATGACTACGGTTTGCTAGGCTTTAAATACAATGGATTGTTAGAAAGATTTTGCTAGCATAATAGCCTTTGAGTTATTATGAGAATAACAGCTCATCGTGAGCCAAAAATTCTTGAAGTGTTCATAACAATTTATAATTATTTGTTATTTATTTTTTTGTGATTCAGAATGGATTGTTATTCTCGTACTAAATTAAAGACGGTCACTTAATCATTTCTCATTACTAGATCGTCCTTAGACACACGCACACAAAGAAAGAAAGGAAGGAAGGAAGGAAGGAAGGAAGTAATGCTTCATGTATATAGAGTTCACTTGAGCTCATTTACCAAAGCCCATACGGTGCACTATCATTGTGTTGAGATGTACATATGAATTGTGTTAAGATAAATCACACTTTAGGGAATTGGTGCAGCAAATTAGTTAATGTATCCTAGTTAATCAATAACTTGTTGACTTAAGGTTTTGAGTGAAAAAGTATCTAACTGAATATGTTAACTAGCTCATACTTGAACACTCTTTTGACGATCCCATCCAGTGAAGGTAACAGGTTCCCTTTGCCTACTCCCAACAAATGGTATATTGGTAACCCAATCTCAATCTATATCAGTGCTTGGTGAATATCTCTCAAGGAATGAATTTAACTAAAGCAGTTTTTCAGCCTGACAAAAGTACCTAGAGTGAAGGTGTTTACGAATGAGATGTAGATTATTGAGATGTATGTGCAAGTTGCGTTATAGAAAATCTCACATCAAAAAATTGATGTACTATAAATTAGTTAATATATCCTAATTTTTCCACAACTCGTTAGTTTTAGTTTTTGAGTAAAGTGGACTCAATTGAATATATTGACGAGCTCATGTTTGGATTCTCTCTTAGTGATTTCGCCAGCTAAAGGTATCAGGCTGCTTTTGCGCATGTGGAACAAATTGGTCATCAATTATAATAGTCATGAATGGTTGACATTGAGAGGTAAGCAATGATTATGAGCGACCGAGAATTTAGTATGCTAGTCTTCCCGAAATGCTGGTGTTTGCAGCATCACTCAAACAAAAGTTAAGGTGTCAACAACATGGACACAATGATTTGCACGAGCGAATGTATAGGAGGATCAATTGAGCTGGAATTTGTCATGTCATGAAAAACTGAACAGAATTAACCCATGCCGTGTGCCGGAATAATCCTTGATTCACGTCAAGTTGCATAGCGATAAAGTGCTGTGATATTCATGGTCCAGCACTTATTAGGCACACAGATATGTCACAGCACGGTCGAATTAAGCTTTCTATATCATTCAATAAAAGAGTTAACTTGGTTCATTAATCGTTGGAGTTAAACCAAGAAGTTTTTGTTAGCAGATTATATTGCCTCAGTCAATCATAGTCGGTGGTGAACATCTTGGAAAGAACACCGAAATGTAATGTTAGTCAGGGAGGCTCAGTTGATCGGCTTTCGGGACCATATTAACTGATTGTTTTCAAGGTTTTATAAAATACTATCTGACCACATTTTCCTTGCGGTTTCCTTACTTGTCTTCGATTATATGTCTCCGCATTGTTCCGGTAATTCCAATCCCGCAAAGTCCTTGAGACTTCAAAGCACATTAAAATCCATTAGCTTTTAATCTGAATTCAAATTTGATACCTCAATCGGCCATGGATTAATTTCAATCGGAGTTTAATAATTAAAACCATTGAGTTATTAGCGACCGTAGCGTATGAAAAACTTATGTAAGACTCCGACTGTTAGCCTTGGAGAAGTAAAGTAAAACCCATGAAAAAGAAAATACTCGCATCAATAAAAGGACATAAATAATAAAAAAAAAAATCGTCTTCTTTTCTTTTTCCATTTTTAGAGGAAAAGAGCTAATCGAGTTTCATTAGGAGGCTATTGAAGTTCTTATGTACTAACCTTTCTTGATTCTTTTTACAATAATGAATGGGTAACGATATCTAAGTGTTAATTAATCCAATATGTAACTAGAATATATGAGAACATATCTGACAAAGTCGTTGATTTATACCCTTTCATGACAAAGTTCTTGACTCTTTATACATTTATCATACTATTCTTTTTAACATCGTTTTTTTGGTTAATTCCTCTACAAAACATAATACAATATAGTTAAGACAAGTAAAAACAATTTGTGGGTTGAAAATGAAATAAGACAACAAGATATTTGGTTATATAAAAAAGATATATGCGTCAATTATCAAGTAAATACACAATTACCATGTCCAAGTTGCCTACTTCGGATAGGTTTGAACTTACATCGAAGCATGGAAAACTACCATAAACATTTGCGGAGTTATTTATTGCTGATAACAAGAACATGAGTGTAGAAAATGTGATTAGATAATAATGTTGTTGTTAAGCGCCAAAGCCCCAAGCGTTGGATTGTGCAGCAAGGCAAGCCCTACTCAGCTCTTACCTGTCCCCACTTCCATGGCTGCTAAACCTGCTTGTTATGATCTATGTTCAATCTGTCAATTCAAATCAATAAATTAAACACAAAATGATCATATATACGAGGTACCTAAACTTTATATTACTGAGTATACGTGATAAATAATTAATCGAAAATATCTAGTTGCTTATACATTAAGTACTCGTTAAAAAACGTTTTTAAGGACTACGTTGTGTCAAGGGTTGTCCTATGCAAGAAGACATTACGTTGTCTTAACCACTCTTAAAGAGCCACATCAAGAAACCAGCTCAGCTAACCGCGCACCATGCATGCTTGTGGAGAAAAAAGGAGGCGACAACATGTGAAAGCAGATTGATTCCAAGGTACATTTCACCGATCCGACGAACAAGCTTCGCTCGACTCGGTCATTGAACATGCCATGATTGTTGTTGTTTAATTCGTATATAGGTTCATTAATCGAACATTAGCGGATACAGATTAAGACTTGACAATAACTAATTACTGGATTAAGACTTGTCCGTTGAAAAACGAGTTCATTTATTCAACGTATGCTTAGCGGATGACCCGCTTCATTTATTCAACGCATCTTAATTAATTATCTCATATACAATATCCTGCTGGATTTTTCTTATAAAAAAAGATAAGTGTCCATTTACAAGTATCATTTTCAAAGAAAAGAGATATTTGAATACTATAACAGCGTTGTCATGTTCAACTTATTTTGTGGCTAGATTCATGTACTTGAAAACTATATCAAGGGATGTAAGTCTTGAATAATCGATTTCTCATATCACAAACCTTTAAAAGATCACCTACCTTCTAAAGAACAAGCTGGAGAAAGAAGAGAGCCACAAATATTGTATAAGCTATCTTGCATCAGGTCAAACTCAAGGCTAAGAATCTTATCATCTCTTATTTTTCAATCTAGATAATTACACAGGGAGAGAGAGAGAGAGAGAGAGAGAGAAAGTATAATAAAGGAAATATTTACATAGTAATTCTCATTGAAATGTTTGTACAAGACACTGATATGAAGCAACCCAACACAACTCCAAACCCCCCGAATATAAAAATAAGAAACTAAAAGTGAGAAAACACATCAACTGAGATTCCGTAACGCCCATGAACAAAAGCTAGAAGAATACACACTTAAGCCACACGAGCAACAGATGTGCTACTCGACGCTGATCAACTTTGCATCCCGCAGCCCAGCTTTCCTTTGTATCCTGTCGACGACAGTCACCGCGTCGATCTCCTCAGCAATCACCTTCAGCCAATCTCCACGCTCTCCAACAAAGGCGGCGAACTTCACCCTGTTTCAATGAAAAAATAGCATATAAAAGATATTGATGGTTCATGCGCGAAATCATTCTGATAACATTTGTGTACAACTAATCCTTCTTTTCATTTTTGGTAGTACGGGGCATGAAATGATCAATAAGATGATATGAAGGATCTTGAGATGAGGGTGGTTGGAAGTACTAATCAGAAAACTATGTTTAGCCTTTATAGATGTGCACAAAATGTGTTCTAGGAATCATTACCATCTGCTGCGCTTGTTGCAATCTCGCGTGCCTTTGCCTTGCGTCCCTGGTCGCCCGTCATGAGATTAATCACTACCGTCCTCTGGATATGAATGACAGAACGGCAAAGAGATGTCAGCCGGCGAAAGAAGAACGGAAGTTTAAAAAGAAGAGGGTGAAGAGGAGACAACTATCGATGTAGGAACCGCAAACCAAACAAAACGAGGAAATAAACCAAACACGAGAAAATTAAGACGAGTGAGCGGAATAAGTACAGACCACCATATCGGATCTCAGACCAATGTGCTCTCTCTCGTCAAGCTGAGCCTTCTCTCTCTCTCTCTCTCTCTCTCTCTCTCTCTATAGACACAACGTGCTTGGTTTGGTAAATGAAGAAGGTGAAATTTTCATATGGTGTCGTCCTTTTTATAGAGATCTTCGGAGACGACCGAGTCTCACCGACTTCGGGCAGATTGCTAATTAAAAATAGGTGTCATATGAACGCGATCGTTCCATTGCGGCGAAGTTGCAATGACTGTTCCCATCTCTTGCCAGCTTCATCTCTCCATCAGTTTTACTCGGAATTGTAAACAACCACGGCTCTCGTAATCCCCACGACACGCATTATTTGGAGCAGATAGTCATACGTGGAGGACAAAGATCACTAACGTATTTATTTCCTTAGCTCTTACGCAATTTCATCAGTCTGTTTAGTATTTACGTAGTAATTGCATGGCGGTTCTTGTAGAAACGAAAAAATCAATCGGACAGTTCAAAGAAATTGAACTTGGTCGGCATCGAATTCAACCGATGATGACGTGGCTTTAAATTGAAAGGATCGCAGAAGCTTCCTTAGACCGAAGAGTAATGCCTCATGTACAAAGAGTTTACTTGGGCTCGTGTACGAAAGTCCATGTGGCACACTATCATTGGCATGATTAGTTAACATAGAGATGAGCAATGATTATGAGCTACCAAAAATTTTAGTATGCTAGTCTTTCTAAAATACTTGGTGAACGTAGCATTACTCATATGTAAAAATCGAGGTGTCAAGAGTATGGATACGGTGATTCGCACGAGCGCGCGTGTATAATTGATCAAATCATTTTGGAATTCGTCATGTGATGAAAAACCAAACAGAATTAATCATTATGCCCAGTTGGAATAATCCTCCCCGCCACCCCCTCCCCCACCCAACCCAACATAAATAAATATCAATAAAGATTCGCTATCTCCCATGAACTAAAGCTAGAAGAGAAAACAACCGATCCGACCTATTGACACTTCTAATTTTGGTCCCCAAAGATGACCAAGCAGGCCTTCGGCAGCCTAGCCTTCTTATTTTGTCAACCGCCTCCTTATTTTTCGACCATAGTCACCGTATCGATCTCTCAGCAATCATCTCCAACAAATCAATATTTTTGTTAATTGCGTCTAAGCCTCAACCATTGGATTGCGCAGCAAGGCAAGTCTTACTCGGTTCTTACCTGCCCCTCCTTCTATCGGGCTTATCCAATTAAACCCCTTTTCTATCATGATCTAAACTGTTAGTTTAATAAATTAAACACAAAACGATCATCTATACTAAGTACTTTTACTTTAAATTACTGAGCATACGGAAATAAATAACCTAAAATAGCCAGTTGCTTATATACTAAGAAATGGTTAAGAAACGCTTTTAAAGACTACGGTGGTCAAGGGATGACCTCTGTGTGGCAAATTATAGAGCCACGTAACTCATGTGCCAGGAAGAAACCAGCTCATCTAACTGCGCACTACGCACGCATGTCGCGACCTCTTTTTTTTCGGCGCCCACAATCGGGTACGAGCGCCTAAGGAGGCTAATGGCTCGGCTGAAATTAGTTATGCCCGGACTCTCCCAAGTCCACCAATTCACGACTTTAATAATCTAAATTTTTAACTTGTAAATTAATTTTAAAAGGGAGTCGCCACTAATCGGTTTGGGGTGGGTCGATTAGAAACCCAAGCGAAGCATCGGAAGAAATACTCGATCCTGCGCAACCAGAGAAATTAGGATCCGGGACTTGATTACACTAAGTAATCACTAATGCCCTTTCGGTACCTAATCTTGTTTAAACCGAGGTTTTTTGGATGTTTGAGGATTTTCCATGCATTTTGGGAGAAAAAACATTTTTGAGTCTTTTCTAATTGTTTGGACACAAAAGGGATTTTTTTGGATTTTTGGGACTTTTTGGAAAAATACAAGTCTTTTTGGCTTTTCTGAATTTTTTTAGCTTTTTCATGAATTTTTGGCATTTTTTGGATTTTTTGAGATTTTTTTGGATTTTTGGCATTTTTGGAAAATAAAATATTTTTTTAATATTTTCAAAATATTTTTGGAAAATAAGTTATTTTTGATTTTTCTCGATTTTTCAGAAAATAAAACATTTTTTAATATTTTGGAAAATAAAACATTTTTTGGATATTTTTATTTTTTTGGAAATTAAAATATTTTTAATATTTTGGAAAATAAAACATTTTTGGATATTTTTATTTTTGGAAATAAAAATATTTTTTTAATATTTTTCGAAAAGAAAAATATTTTTTGGAAAATAAATTATTTATTTATTCAAAATATTATAAAAACCGGCCGGGTCGGATCACGGGTTGGGTCCGACTCGGGTCGACGACCCAAAACGCGGGCCCGACTCGGATTTTTTATCAAAACGGCCCGATGGCCTGTCGTTTTGGGAGGGATCCAGCTCGACCCGACGACCCGGCAAAACCCCACCCGGATCGGCCCGAATTCCAACGATGACTCGGTTCCCGCGAGGAACCCTACCCGACCCGGATCCGACCCCACGACCCGGCTTCCGCTACCCGGAATCTTACGAAACCCTACCCGGGTCCGAGACCCGGATCCGATTCGACGACCCGGAAAATCGCAAACCCTAGGGTTTGCGAATCCGCGGTGCCGAAGGGGGGGGAACCCAGGTGTTCGGTGACGACGGCGACTACGGCGGCGACGGCGAAGGCGACAACTGTCACGCCTTGATCCTCCGAGCACGCGAACATCCCACTCTGGTCGATACAATTGCGACTTCCCGGGACGAGTCGCCGACCCATTCAATTTTTATTGCACATGCGGAGCGAAACAAATCCCCACGACAACAAGATACGGGATAGAAAAGCGGGAAGCAAAACCACAACAATAAGACTTTCATAATTCAACGGGATTACAAACGAAGCCGACAAAAGGGAACTATCCTAACACCAACTAGCGAGGACACGTTCACAAATACTTGATCTCCTCCTTTCCGGACTTAGGGCTTCGGTCCTCCACGACCGCCATCTAGGGACCTGAAATTTTAATCCCCAAACCGGGATGGGACAATGTCTCAGCAAGTTCAACCCCCTAAACCCCTATTAGAAAGAAAATACGCCCCGGGTGGCCTAGCCACATCACACAAAGAACTTACCTCGCCTCAATTCCTTCCCCGAGTTAGCACAGATCAAATCACTCGATCACAGATAATAATAGGAACTTAAACAACCGGAACGCATTCACTTTCATATAACCAACAACCGCGGGAGTCCTGATTATAAGACTAAATCGTTATGACACGTCCCATTCCATGCCACACAATTCAATCCCATAATCCGGCCCATCAACAATATTCAACATGCGTTCCAATTATTATTCATTGCCACACAAGGGCATAGCCTACTCGCAGTTTGGCTATCTACTGGCACATAGCCAGGCATCGCCTCCCCACCTTGGAGCGCGGCTTCGTCAATACATCGACGGCGTTCCCGAAGAAGCATGGGCCCAGAATCAACTGCGACCCGCATCCACCACGTGGGCATCCCATATAGGGACAAGTCCGGCTCAACGGCCCGGGACGATTCCTCTTAATTATCACACTGACCAAAGCATACTCGGCTCGGGACACTTTGCATTTCACTCAATGCTTCCATTTAAAATAGTGATCCCGGCCATTTTTCTTCATATTAAAAATATTCCAAAAATTACTCACGTGCGTGGGAACACGCTAATTTCGAATCAGAAAGCCAATATTTCACTTTTTCAAATCCCACTATTTAATATAATCATTAAAATCCAATTTTTGCATCAAAACCCAACACTTGGGTTTTTATGAATAAAATCCACATCTATCACAATCAACACCCAATTTGTCACATCCATTCATCAAATTCAAATTCTAAATGCACAGCAGCGATCAAGACGAAATTATGAGAATTTAGGGTTCCTAAATAAATTTTCGAATTTATTAAATAATTAAATTTATTCCGAAAATTAATATAATAATAATATCCATATTTTTCACGATTCACGCTCAATTTATGATATCCATTCATCAATTTCACAATCCGACTACACGGCAGCGATCGGCACGAAATTTTGAGCAACGGGATCAAAAATAATTTTTCTTTTTTTTTTTAATAATAATATTTTAATAATTCCGGAATATAATATAATATTATAAATTCCAGAATTCGAAATCATTTAAATAATTCAAAAATAAAACCCCATTATGTCACATCAAGGCTTTATATTAAATAAACTCTCTTAACCTTTAATTTAATCCCACTTTAAGCTAATTAAACACATTAATATAATCCACACTTAAATAAATTAAACTAACCACCTAATCACAATTAACATAAACTAAGCACACTTAAAGCGTCATTAACCCTCTAAGCGAGGTTTAGTGAGTTAAACTCACCGGATTAGCGAACCGAGCGGACCAAAATGACGGGGACGACGCGATGATCGACTTTCCTCAAAGCGGGCCGAGCATCCGGGCTCGGGAAGGCGGCAAACGGGCCACGAAGGGGCTGCCATACCCATTTTTTTTTTTTTTGCAACCTCGGTGGCGCCGGACGGTGGCGATCGGCGGCGGTTCGGCGGAGGAACGGCGGAGGATGGGCGGCGCGGCTTCCCGGGCGGGTTGAGGCGGCGGTGCACGGCGGCTCTCTGCGACGGGGCGAGCTCCGGCAGCTCGTGGAACACGCGGACGAGGCGGGCGGAGGCGGTTGGGCGGAGCAGCGTGCGGACGCGGGGCTGCGACGGCGAGCGGGCGGAGATGCGCGGGCGGCGCGGGGTGACGGCGGCGACGACGGACGGCGGCCGAGCGGCGGGCGAAGGGCGGCCGGCGACGGGCGGCTGCTGGTTCGGTCGAGCTCTCCCCCTCCCTCTCCTTTCTCTCTCCTCCAAAGGTTGAAGATGATGGGTGACATCCCACCTTTTGAAGAACCAATCACCACTTGCCACTTGTCAAGCTCTCATTTGCTTGGCTTCAATCGGCATGACATCACCTGCATGATGTCATCTTCCACTATCTCCTCTCCCACAACATTATTCAATGGTTGCAATTCATTTTCCGGGGTCCAAATCCTTGTACATTTAATTCAATCATTTCTCAATCAATTCCATCCAATTGAAGCTCAATTAAATTAACCCAATGTCACCACGCTTCAATTCACATATTCACTTGACTATATAATCAATTTAATCCCCAAAAGCGCGACCAAAAAACGGCCTACTAATTTCCCGGGTTAAAATAGCCATTCTCGGATTTAATTTGCCAAAGAACTCTGATTGCACGAAAAATCTTCCAAAGATGATTCAATGATCCTGAAATGATTTGTGACACACCCAGACTTCCAATTTCTGAATTCGATCTCAATTCCACGGTTAATTTCACTTTGGCACGATACTAGCGCGGCCCAACCTACCGGGTAGCCTTTAGAAATTTTCACGCATTTGACCTGTGGTTGATCATCCCAAGCCACAATGTACATCTTTGAAACATTGGCGACTTTCGGTTGTCGGGGGTAATCTCAAGGTTTCAAATACAAACACAGGGTACCCAATCGATAGAAAAGTCGGTTCAGTGCCGATCGACAAGAATTGTGCGATCTGGTGGAATCACCCACACCTGATCACATGCCTCTGTCGAGTCGACCTATCTCCGATCTCTAATCAATTTTTAAACCGTGCCGTAATGACCCTTGCAGATTAGCTCGGTCGAAAGGTCGCTTCCTGGTCAAATTCTCGAGTCTGATGCATTAGAAACTCTTAACAGTTTCACCCGATAGACTAGTTTTCTCATGAGTGGTCGACTCAAGGACAAGGACTATATGCATGCCAACAAAATGTCCGTCTCAATTTATTGAAAATAGGATTGGAAAATCGGGCTGTCACAACAACGGCGACGGCGATGACGGCTAGGAAAACAGCTACGGTGAACGACGACGTTTTTTTACCTTCTCTCGAAAAGGGACGGTGACGGCAGGAGGGCGGTTCGCGACGGTGGAGAAACGGCGAGCGACGACGGCGATGGCGAGACCTGGGCTCGGTCAAATCTGGCCGAAACACTCTCTCTCTCCCTTGGGTTCGCTCGTCAAGCTCCCCGAAGTCTCTCAGGGGACCTCGAGCTTCAGCCGGCCTCCCTCTCTGTCCGCGAGCCTTCGGATCTGGGCTTGCTCGACCTCGGCTCCCCTTCTGAAGTCTCTCAGCAGGAAGCTCGAAGCTTTGCAGCCTTCGATCGTTCTCGACGTGCCCCTTTGCCGTCGTCGGGGAAGCCCTATTTATAGGTGAGGGGGCGGTCGGTCGACGGAGCTTCGACCGCCGGTCCCTGTGCGCCGAACGGCCTCCGCAGGTCGAACCGGCGTCCCATTCGCCACCTGCTCGTCCTTTAGTGCGTCACCAGCTCTCCCATGTGCGTCGTCCTCCTCTCCTCCCTTCCGGCATCGCGCTCCCTACGCGTGCTGCAGAGGCGCGAGGAAGAAGGAGACTCGGAGACTCGGCTGGGCCGGGCTGAGGAGGCCCAGAGGATGAGCGCTTACTACTTCTTTTTTGTTTTTTCTGTTTTTCTCGTTTTTTCCCTTTTTTTTCATTTTTTTTTCATTTATTTATCATCCGAACAAAAAATAAAACCTAATTAATTAAAATGAAATTTTAGGCGTCAACAGCTGCCCCTCTTTGAATGTGAGCTTGCAGAGGTTGCATTCAAAGACAAATTGATGCCTAAATTTTGTCCATATATGCGTAGCAGATTATATTTTATTTGGGACTTATTATTCAATGCGGAAAAAGAGCAACATAACTTTACATGTACTAAGACAGATAAGAAGATACCTGTAGTTACTTACCGGGAGTGAGTGAGATAGGGTGTGAACCCCGAGTTTTGGCAAGTATCAAGGCATCATCTTACCCGGTGATATGAGGAGGTTGCTTTTCCGGGCTCGAACCATTCTTGGTCGCTGTTAAAACAATCAATGATTTGTCTAGGACCCGAACCTTTCTTTAGTCGCCTTGATAGGAGATTGCTCGTCCAGGACTCGAACCATTCTTCGGTCGCCTGTTGGAGTAATCAGTGGTTTGTCTCGGACCCGAACCATTTTTCGGTCGCCGTGACGGGAAATTGCTTCTCCAGGACCCGAACCATTCTTCAATCGCCTGTTAAAACAATTAGTGATTTGTCTAGGACCCAAACCTTTTTTCGGTCGCCTTGACTGGAGATTGCTCCTCCAGGACCCGAACCATTCTTCGGTCGCCTGTTGGAGCAATCAGTGGTTTGTCTCGGACCCAAACCATTCTTCGGTTGCCGTGACGGGAAATTGCTTCTCCAAGACTCGAACCATTCTTCGGTCGCCTGTTAAAACAATTAGTGATTTGTTTGAGACCCGAACCTTTCTTCGGTCGCCTTGACGGGAGACTGCTCCGACCTTTCTCAAGGCATCTCATTTGTGGGTGCACGACCGTATCAAGGACACCCGGTTGGTACCCGGCCTTTCTCGGAAGATGCGCCGACCTTTCTCGAGGGCATCATATTTGTTGAGGTGTCTAACTTCTATCAAAGACACTGGTTGGAACCCGACCTTTCTCGGGAGGATGCACCGACCTTCTCAGGGCATCGATTTGTGGGGTGTCTGACTTTTGTCGAAGAAACTAGTTGGAACCCGACCTTTCTCGGGAGGATGCACCGACCTTTCTTAAGGCATCGATTTGTGGGGTGTCTGACTTTTGTCAAAGACACCAGTTGGAACCCGACCTTTCTCGGGAGGATGCACTGACCTTTCTCAGGGCATCGATTTGGGAGATACCTGGACATTCACAGGCATATCAAAGAGTACCTGGATATTCACAAGTACTAACATGAAGGATATTTGGGCCTTTTCAGGCGTCGAAATGGGTATTTGGCTAACCATAGGCATTGAAGGGTACTTGGATGATCACAAGTATGAATTCTTGGGGGATACTTGGACATTCACAAGTATCGAAGGGGTACTTGATAATTGGAAATATTGAGAACGTACCTTGGATATTTGTGAAGGCGTCCCACCTCCTAGCAATTGGGAAATATCGAGGGCGTACCTGGGATATTTGTGAAGGTCTCTCACCTCCTGGTAGTGGGAATATCGATGATGGTTCTCGCATATTCGTGAAGGTCTCTCATCTCCTGGTAGTTGGAATATTGAGGACGTACCTTGATATTCATGAAGGTCTCTCACCTCCGGTAATTGGGAATATCGATGGCGTACACGAGATATTCGTGAAGGTCTCTCACCTCCTGGTATGGGGAATATCGAGGACGTGCCCCGAATATTCGTGAAGGTCTCTCACCTCCTGGTAAAGGGAATATCGAGGGCGTGCCCTGCATATTCGTGAAAGTCTCTCACCTCCTGGTAATTGGGAATATCGAGGGCATACCTGAGATATTCATGAAGGTCTCTCATCTCTTGGTATGGGGAATATCGAGGACGTGCCCCGAATATTCGTGAATGTCTCTCACCTCTTGGTAAAGGGAATATCGAGGACGTGCACGGGATATTCGTGAAGGTCTCTCACCTCTGGTAATTAGGAATATCAGGGACGTGCACAGGATATTCGCGAAGGTCTCTCACCTCTTGGTAGTTAGAATATCGAGGGCGTACCTGAGATATTCATGAAGGTCTCTCACCTCTTGGTAAATGGGAATATCGAGGGCGTGCCCCGCATATTCGTGAAGGTCTCTCACCTCTTGGATGGCCGCAGGCACTCAAAAG
Source organism: Eucalyptus decipiens (assembly GCA_014182575.1). Lineage (NCBI taxonomy): Eukaryota > Viridiplantae > Streptophyta > Magnoliopsida > Myrtales > Myrtaceae > Eucalyptus > Eucalyptus decipiens. The sequence continues at coordinate 59,555,490 of CM024613.1, read as the reverse complement.
GGCTGGAACACCTGGACGGCGGTGCCAAGCAAAGCAATGGAATGCTTGAACAGCTGCTATATTATTTGGGAACAACTCGGGCAGGTTGAGTGTCATGAAAAGGAAGTACCTAGACAATGGTGGGTACTTGACGGTATGGGGATACCTAGACAGCAGTAGGTATTCCGAGAGATACTTGGTCAGTCACAAGTATCAATACTCTGGGGACAACTCGAATAGGTCGAGTGTCAAAAAAAGGGAGTATCCGAACGGTGGTCGATACTAAAAAACAATGGGATGCTAAGACAGTTGCAAGCATTCAACGATAAATGGATACTTGGTCAGTCACAAATATCAATACTCTGAGGACAACTCGAACAGGTCGAGTGTCAGAAAAAGGGAGTATCCGAACGGTGGCCAGTACTCAAAGATAATGGGATGCTAAGACAGTTGCAAGCATCCAAACTCAAGGGACGACTCGAATAGGTCGAGTGTCAAGAAGAGAGTACCTGGACAGTGATAGGTACCTTAAGACAAATGGGGATAGAGATATGCTTACCTGTCAATATCTCTCGATCTCTAAGAGTATGTCTCGCTATTTGCACAATATGCACACATGATTGTATATGCTGTAAATTCATGAGTTCAAATGAGATTCATGCATGATAATTTTGTCGGTTTTTGCATCTTTTGATTTCAGGGAAGATTTTGAAAGACAACCTTTATTTAGAATGTAGATGTCTTGAGCATGCTAGATGAGGGACTTTCAGTGTGAAAGGACTTTCCGTTCACTCTCATGGAAAAGGCTATCCTGACCATTGATACAGGATTTATAAGGACCACACTATCTCACTATCATCATGTCAGCAGGGGTCCGAGTATTCTCGCAAACAGTACGACTTTACCAATGTGAGAGGTCTTTGTTGAAACTGTGATGAAGTCTTGGCCAGCGGCTCATCGAAGGGGACCATCAAGGTCAAGGCTTATGAATGGAGTGCCGCACGATCGACTCCGGGCTTGCAAGTCAAGAATCCTACGGAAAGAGATAGAGTAATCTTGCTCGTACTTCTTCGAGCGATGTTTATAGACATATGAAATCCTACGTTAATTGAAGTGCTCTAGTTTGAAGAGACTTTTACAATGGGATGTAACGTAGACTTGGCTCACATGTAAGAGGGTGAGAGTTGGTGACTGTCTTGGCATTTGTCACTACTCTTTCTTGTCAGATGGAGGTTCTATGGACCACAACAACAACTTTTCTTGGCTGTATTTATGATCGGGGGCATTGGCCTTGCTTTTACCGTGCACACTGCTTTTTTTTCATGCCCCTATTTTTATTCCGCTT